>JAYMTC010000852.1:0-10492 GCA_036897605.1 Melianthus villosus
TTTTTACCAAAGCACTGCCAAGAGACAGATTTCAACAACTGTGAGATGCACTTGGAATCCGACAACACATTAAGGGGGAGAATGTTAGAATTAATGTATTAAAGAGTTATGTTTAATATTGAAGAGTCACGTATCTAACTAAGTCATGTCCAATGTTGAAGAGTCATATCCAATGTTGAAAAGTCGTGTCTCCAACCAAGAGTCACGTGACCATCTATAAATGCCTTGTAATCTTGAGATTGTATTACTAAAAAAATCAATAAACAAAATATTTTACTATCTCTTCCGTCTAAAAATAGACCCAGTAGTAGCGTAGCCGTACTCCATATGTATAAAATCAAGAAAACCCAAAGCGATAACTCACCCATCTACCGGTGCTCCTCACGTCAGCTCCCCTCACGCCCTCACTCAGCTGCCTCATGCAGTTATTCCTTCAAGAATAATCCATCTGAGTCTTCTGTTTTGCAGATAGAAGATTTTACACAAGTAACTCTCTTCCCTTGTTGTATTGCATATAGAAGATTTTACACATGGATATGAATACTTAATCTTTCACAGGCACTCTTCCGTTGTTGTATTGCTTAATTTTTTTTTCCCTTTTTGGATACCTTTTCTTAATCTTTCACAGGTCCCTTTTCAATTGGTGTTTCTCTTAATCTTACACAGGTAACTATCTTAATCTTACACAATTGGGTTGGTTGGGGTTTTTGTTTTTGGGTGTTTTTAATGTTGTGGTTATGTTAGGCTTCATACTATTAGGCTCCAGCCTTTTCTTAAAGAAATTATTCTAATTTTTTTTTTATATTTAAACCACATTTTCACCAATGATATGGGTACCTATAATGTCTTTAAACTTTAAAATTAATACTTTATTTTTTAAAATTTTAAATTGTTGCAAATTACGTCTTTTTATCTAAAAGTAGGTTAAATATATTTGTTAGTGGTAAAAAATGAAAAAAATAACAACTTAGAAGGGCATAACTGCACCTACAATAAGTATAAAAAATATAATAGGTAGAATTTGTTTCATCCACTAAAACTTGATATAATTTTGTATTCAAATAAATTAAATAATATAAAAGATTAAATTATTTATAGGTAAATATATGATTATAATTAAGATACTAAACTTTAACAAAATAATCAAAATAAACCCGACACCTCATATCATCTTTAATAAACCAAATGGTAAATATGTCTACAAATAAGTTTCTAAGGCCAATTTACATACATGTCAAAACTTAGTATAATACAAAACAGTTTTCCAATTAGAAATTGATGAATCATCAATTATCTCCATAAAAATTTATATAATTCATGATCCATCAATTCTTTGATTAGAAACTGTTTTGTATTATACTAAATTTTAACATGTAGCTAAATGACCTTGATAACTCATTTGTAGACATCTTTACCATTTGGTTTATTGGCGATGATACCAAGCGTCGAGTTTATTTTGTTCATAGCAATATCCTCGTACATGAAAACGATTATATATTCATCTTTCGCTCCTGTTTTCTTCAACACTTAGTATGTATAATATACATTAGCATGTAATACAAACATTTCAAGTTTAATGTTAATTATAATATATAATGTAATAAAATGACACATGGTGTCTATAACCATTTTGTGCCTACATTATCATCTTCTAGAACCTTGTTAATCGGTAATAATAAAAGATATAATAAAAAAATCACATAGTGTGATAAAACTTGAAATTTGTGTGTTATAGGCTATGTATATCATGCATATCAAGTATTGAAGAAAGCATAATTGAAAATATAATCGTTTCATGTACGACGACAATACTTTTAACAGCAGGAGTTTATTTTGTTAATAGTAATGTTGTCGGACATGAAAACGAATATATTTTCTTTCACTCCTGTTCAACACTTGGTATGCATTACATACATTAGCCTGTAATACAAACATTTCAAGTTTAATGTTAATCATAATACATAATGTAATAAAAATGAGAATCTCAACGTAGAATTACTTCTTCAAACATAATACCAAACAAGCACTATAAATAATTTAAAAGTCACTTTTTTTCGCCATTCAAAATCCAGATTTCTTATAGAAATGGCAGCAAAAAGGGAGATGAAGGTCGTACTTTCAATTGATGATGACAACTAAAGCATGTACTCTCTTTCATGGCCCTCTGATGTCATTCATGAGAGTTCAAGTGATACGCTTATGTTTTTATAAGGCTCCGTTTGTTCAGGCGGAAAATGCCTTTTTCGGAACTTTTTTCCAAAATTTTAAGTTTTCTTGTTTTTGTTTTAATGAAAAACATTTTTCATTTGGAATTGGTTTTCCTTGAATGATGGAAAATGTTTTCCTAACCATTCGAGCGAAAATTATTTTCCATAATTTACTTTATGCCTTCACATTTTAGTTTAATATGTAAAATTTTAGTCGTCTAAATTAGTTTTTTGTGAATTTATGTTATAAAATGTATTTTTTCTCAATTTCAAATATAGTTGATGGCACAGGTAGGAGAGAACACCCGAAGGTGTTCGATAAAATTCCCTACAGAATTTGTGGGTTTAGTTTTTTTTTAGAGAATTTATGATGTTTTGTTGAATTGATTTCAGGGTATATATTTTCTCATTAGATTCTGGCAACCATGGTGAGGTATCATGATGACATTGCTAATTCTGTTATAGAGAAGGCCATGAATATGTGTAAAAGGCTTGGAGATGATACGTATTTGTTTTTATAATTAGTCATTATTCGCTTGTTTTTACATTATGCCTTAATGGTTCATAATCATATAGGTTAAGGTGGAGACAAGAGTAGAAAATGGTGACCATGTACCTAATCTGTTAGGTGGCGGAAAAATTGGGTGCAGATCTGTTGGTCATGGGAAGCCGTGGCTATGGATTAATCAAAAGGTGAATCTGCGTGTATATATGGCCCCTTAGCAGCTCGATATGCAAGTACCTTATTGCAATTAGGGCCATAAATGAAATTTGGTATATGCTTAATTTGTTTAGTTGTATGTCGAATCCAGGTTTGATTGCTAATTAACCAAAATGAGCTGCCTAGGTTTTATTAGGTTCATTAACTAAACGAGCTGCCTTTACTAAACTTCCTGAAGACTTGAACTTGGGCTCGTGATGCTCTTAATTAGTTTCATTTACATTCTTACTTATATTTAATGGAGAATAGTTATTGAGAAATTTTTAGTGTTGGGAATTGTTGAAATAGGTTGTATTCTTAAAACCATATTTCATCCAAAAAGTATAGTGTTTCTTAGCATTTTATAAAGTAAAAATCTGTAAAAAGGTTTGAATTTGGTATTGAAAAAATAAAGTGGTGGGTCTGTTGTTGACTTGAAAATGGGATAGGGATTATATATTGTAAAAAGTGAACTCTGGGTTTGATGTATATTGAGGGTATATTGCATCAATACCGTTTTGCAAATAAAAGTGGAGTAATTAATACATAAAAGACAGTATTTTTCACGACTCAAAAGCCGATAATTGTTATTTTTCCTTAACATTGCAGGGCTGTTCTAGGGAGTGTGGGCAATCATTTGTGCTCAGAATGTGAAGTGCCCTGTTTTGATAGTGAAGGAACCTAAACCAGATGCTGGTAATAACAGCTAATGCAATTCACTTTTATTCTGCTGTGTGTGATTGAAAGGTATCTCTGTTTTGGTTTCTTTATCAGAGTAACTGGTGTATGTGTTTGCTTGGTAGACATTGATATTTAGCTTGTACCCTATATTCATCAATAACAAAATATGTTTTCCTCATCATCCATAGATCTACTTCTTATTAGTCATTTGACAATCCAGATAGGATACCTCACCTTTAAACTAAAACACAATAACATAAAATTTTAAAACTATCTATAAGACATATTTTATATATGAAAAATAAGATAAAAACTAAAGTAATTAAAATAGTCTAGATGAATATATCATAAAGAAATAACTAAACGCAAATAGTCAAACATTTCTGTATTCAACTTCACTTGATACACAGATTTCCTCGATCATGTTCTTTTATGTTAAAATAGCATCATCAGTCTTTATTCAATATAAAATTAATATGTAAGTTTTTTTTCAACATGATCAGACTTAACTCCTTCTACAGCCTATTCCAGCAGCCTGGCTCTCATGAGTTATAGTCTCTTCAAACCACTTCTTTTTAAACTACTGTGACACAATTTAATTTAATTATATTATCTTATGATTTATAGAATAAATATAGATTTATAAACACGTTCTCATCTAATTGTTTATGGTCTAAAGAAAATTGAGTTAACGAGAATTTTAGTATGATAATATGATTATAAAAAATACTACATAGTTGTAACATATAAATAAATTATCATTTTTTAAAAAAATTCTTTAAAATGTTTAATATTTTTAGCTTCAAATTTAAAATAGAACAACTACGAAACTTCTTAAAATCTTCAATTATGTCAAAGTGGATTAAGAATTTGTTAAGAAACTTGATTTAAGAAACTTAGAGTATACCTTAAAAAACTTATTTTAAGAAAGATTTTGTCAGAAAAATTTCAGTACAACTTGTGAGACAAAATATTTTCAAATCTATATGATTAACATATGTCTTGTTAACATTTTTTTCTTCTTCATTTTGAATTTATTTTCTAGTAAATTGAGTGTTTGAGAGAGTCGAATCTTTATGTGATATCAGAACAAGAACTCATGAGTTTACCAACCTTAGAAAATTACCTCTAGCGAATAAATAAAAAAACCAAGACAATGAACAAGTCGCATTTGTACATCTGCTAGTCAACTCAAACAAAGAGCCATCAAATAATCATCATTTGCTTTTTATTATTCAAAGAACTGACTTATTTCCAACTTGGTTTCCAGCTAAATGATAGATCAACCTGCTCCTTTATCCACTTCGATACAATTGTGAACATAGTACAAACAATTCATCACATGCAAAGAAATATCGCCATGCTTATTACAAATCAATTAAATGAAATATGCAATCACACAAACATTTATTCTTCAACCAAACTGATTTTCAAATGTAAAAATCTGAACTTTTTGGGTTGGATTGATTTAGCAGTTTGGAGGATGGTGATGACTGGAATGACTGGAACCTTCAGCAGCAGCAATGCCGGCAGTCTCTGTTACTGTTTCCTGTTCATCAACACAGACAACTGGAGGGACAATGATCGGCTTCTTCTTCTTCTTGGCTAAGCAGAAGAGACCGATTGCTAGGAATGCGAGAAACATGACGCCTCCCAGTGAGACACAGACGGCTATGATGGTAGTGTGATTGTGTCCTCCTGGTGGTGGGGAGATAATGTCTCCTACTGGTGGAAGGGCTTTTGGCGGCGCCCCATAGTGAGTTGGTGGCGGAGGTGGTGGTGGGTATGCGTATTTAGGTGGCGGTGCTTTATTGGGTGGTGATAATTTTGGTGGTGAGACTGGAGCTTTAGGTGGTGGTACTTTTTTTGGTGGTGAGGTCGGCGGGTACGTGTGTTTTGGTGGTGGTGCTTCTATTGGAGGGGATTTTGGTGGGTAGTCATGTTTAGGTGGTGGAGCTTCCTTTGGAGGGTATGTTGGTGGATATGTGTGCTTTGGTGGTGGTGCTTCTCTTGGAGGGGATTTTGGTGGGTAATCATGTTTAGGCGGTGGAGCTTCATTTGGGGGATACGTTGGTGGATATATGTGTTTTGGTGGTGGTGCTTCCTTTGGTGGTGAGGTTGGTGGGTACGTGTGTTTTGGTGGCGGTGCTTCCTTTGGCGGGTATGTGTGCTTTGGTGGTGGTGCTTCTTTGGGAGGTAATGTAGGTGGATATATGTGTTTTGGTGGTGGTGCTTCTTTGGGAGGTGATATTGGTGGGTATGTGTGTTTTGGCGGTGGTGCTTCCTTAGGAGGGGATTTTGGTGGGTATTCGTGTTTTGGTGGTGGTGCTTCCTTAGGAGGTGATGTTGGTGGATATGTGTGTTTTGGTGGTGGTGCTTCTTTAGGAGGAGATTTTGGTGGGTGTTCATAATTGGGCGGTGGTGCTTCTTTGGGAGGGTATGTCGGTGGATGTACATGCTTGGGTGGTGGAGCTTCTTTTGGAGGTAGTGTTGGTGGATACACATTGGGAGGGGATTTTGGTGGGTATTCGTGCTTGGGTGGTGGTGCTTCTTTGGGAGGCAATGTTGGTGGATATACATGTTTAGGAGGTGGTGCTTCCTTTGGAGGGTGTGTTGGGGGATGAACATGTTTAGGTGGTGGTCCTTCTTTTGGAGGTAATGTTGGTGGATATACATGCTTAGGTGGTGGTGCTTCCTTTGGAGGTGATTTTGGCGGATAATGGTGTGACGGTGCTTCCTTAGGAGGTAATGTTGGTGGACATACATTCTTAGGAGGTGGTGCTTCTTTGGGAGGAAATGTTGGCGGATATACATGCTCTGGTGGTGGTGATTTTGGAGGATGGTCATGGTGTGGAGGTGGTGCTTCTTTGGGAGGTGATTTTTTCGGTGGATAAACATGATTAGGAGGAGGTGGTGCTTCTTTAGGAGGTGATGATTTTGGTGGATAAACATGCTTAGGTGGTGGTGCAACATATGGTGGTGGTTTTGATGGATGTGAATGCTTAGGTGGTGGAGCTACGTATGGAGGTGATGCTTTTGGTGGTGGAGTGTGAGGATAGTCATGATGCTTAGGAGGTGGTGATGGAGGCTTCGGATGGTGATGGTGATGATGTGGTGGTTTGCTCGGGTGGTGATGGTGATGTTTAGGTGGAAGAGGAGGTGGTGGTGGTGGTGTCGCCGGAGTGTCACAAGGCGGAGGAGGTGGTAGCTTCGGAGGGTCACATGGAGGTGATGGGGGTGGAGGAGAGAGCAAAGGGGGTGGTGGAGAGTAGTAAGGGTAAGCCATCTTTAGTTAGCAAACCAGTGATTTGCTAGTGGAAAGATGGATATTAAGTTAAGGACAATGGGGGTGCTATTTGTAGCAGTTGAGATTTTGACCAAAGCTATTCAAAATTTTCAAAGTCGTAAGTAATAATATTAATAATATGTTTAATCTTAGTTGATTTATTTTAAATTACATATATAAATGCAAACAAGTAGCCTTATTATATTGTTGAAATATCCAAATGAGTTGTCTTCTTACTTTTTATACTTTTTATTATTATATAATCTACTTTTTATACTCTTAATCACTGATTTATATGTATAATTAAGAATTAATAACTGTAATTACTTTCTCTCAAATTTATTTTCATGAAATAAAATCACTACCATATATTCATTGTTATTTTTTCATTTTTATAAAAAACAATTAAATAATTATCCCATTAAAGGTTTGAGTTCATACAACAATAATGCGAAACTAAATTTAAAATCAGAATATTGATAATCTTCTAAAACAATTGAGAATGTGATATATTGTTTAGTCAACTACAATCTATTAATGATCACATGGGCATACATTTTTTTAACATTTGTAATATGTAATAATAAGGGCAACATGATTTTAAAATGTTAAATAAATGCATTGATTTTTAATAAAAATTAACCAATAGCAATATGACCTTTTGTTTCTAGTTACACATTACAATTGACTTGCACATGGTACATATACCTGCTGCCTTTTGATAATCGCTTTGGATGATTTATGATCAACTGGAACGAATAAAATAAGGGTGAGTGTTTAAAAATCTTTTTCTTAAAAATCTTTTTCTTAGATATTCTTAATAAATCAACGTTTAGTATGGACAGATACCGTTTAAAAAGTAAGAAGTTTTATTTGACAACCACAATATTAATCGGGTAATATTTTCCGTATAGTAAATATAGGAAATAATATTATAAACATATATTTATTTTTGGTGAATCATATGTCATTATTATACATTAGAGATATAAATAATTTTGTTCGATTGATATTGTAAACTTCTCGTAACATATGCGGTTCTATGAACGAATTTCTACTTTATTGATTGATAATTGAAACTCGTTTCATAATCATCTCAGTAAACACTAGACATTGAGTTTACAATTGAATTATTTATAATATTTTATTTTCCCTATCACCATCACTAATAACTCTAAAGCGTAACTAAAACATAATTATTGGCATCGTAACTATTTTTTCTCTGTCTAATGAGATCTAATCTTAATGTTAAAACGTGCTTAAATCATTAATAAAATGAATTACTTGCAAATTGTAAGTCATCATTGAGACAAAAAGAAAAAAAAAGAAAGAAAATAATAGAATGATTCGTATAGCCATTCATTTTTCTTAAAATAAGACCCAATTGGACAGCCTATCCAATAATCTTTTGGACTGTCTTCTTTGGTGTGCCATTTTAATTCAAGAAGATTTTTTTAAATAATAAATTTACACTTATTGTTAGTTATGATGAGTTGTGAGGAAATATAAAATTACATATATTGGTTGGGTATGGTACATAATCAATCATAATGGTTTTATCCATTTGGATCCATTTCGCGGGAATAATGCATTTTGGGCCCATTGATGTGGAGTGTCGAAACAGAGATTATTTTGTTTGGCATAGAAACGAAGAGCGCGGGGAGCAGGTGTCGTTCTGAATGTAGCCGCCGCAGATAAAATTAATTTTAAAATTTGACAGAAATAATTCGTATGCCAATTGAGAAATGTCATAATAATTATATGATTTATGGCTGTACATACGTTTACTTATGCACAGTTATTAAAGCACAAACTTTAAGGAAATTTCTGTCCAAAAAAATTGTACATATATCACGTTTTTAAAAAAAAAATAAAAATAATTCTGTATATGGACAATAAACAATGTCAGCATTTTTCAAGAACAGATTTTGTCAAAATAGGCTACTTAAACCCTTTATTTGTAGCTTATAAACCATCATAATTAAAGTGAAATGCAAAATTAGACAGAAAAAGAGGAGAGTCAGAGTAAGATGAAAAAGCCAACATGAGAGGAAGAACTTACTCCGGCCGAAACCACGATGAATTCGAAATCCCTTTATCAAAACCATCAATTTTATCCAACAAGACTCTGCCCTTCCATTATCATCACGTTTTCCTCATCTTTGCTATTTTATATTTTAGAAATAGTATAAAAAATAACTAAGGCCAAATGAATTGTAAATTATTTTATTTTTTTAATTACAAACAAATGGTAGGGACGGTTGTAACCAAGTGATCATGACAATAGATTGTGAATCCATCACGCACGGATTCAATTTCGGTCGTTTATCCATTCAATAATTGAACTTCTTTTTCTAACAAAACCATATAATTTTGAAATCAATTTCTTTCTTTCTTATTTGGTTTTACCGTTTCTCTTTTAAATTTACTAGTATAAGTATATTTTAAACATATTCATAGTTCATATTATGATTGTTTTGTTGTTCGGTATTTTCATTCATGTTAACAATTATATGTTAGTTATATGTTCATGTTAACAATTCTTCTTTTTTTTTTTTTTTTTTTTCGTATTTTCATTCATGTTAAAACATACTGCAGATTATCTTATGAAAAAATTATGACATCTATGTTTGGAAATTTAATACGTGTCATTGGATTTTATATTCCTATATTTAGATTTGTTACATGATCCTACCAACCTTCGGATTCTATCATCAAATCTCAACATCAATCTTTGTAAGTTGACGACTTTTGTTGCTTTTTTTGTGGGATAATTGGAACAATAACAAGTCATTTTCAAGAACAGATTTTGTCAAAATTGGCTACTTAACCCTTTATTTGTAGCTTATAAACCAATTTATAATGGCTTTTTTTTTATTAATTTACTTATTTATATATAAAAGTACGAGTAGTAATTTTATAACCTTATATGAAACGGACACTTAATATAAGAAGATATTGAATATGTCGTTTTTTATGTAGACGTTTAATAAGCATGTCATGTACGAATTTTAAATTTATGACACGTTTAATAAACATGTCATGTCTAAATTTAATGAATTTTGACACAAAACACGATTAGACACGATACGAACCCGACATATTAACATGTTTTGTCACCCTTACTTATTTAGGAGTATTTTCTAACTTATTTATATCTCAAAGCACATGCCATTACATAAACATTTATAACAAAAAATCAAAAGAAAATGATAAAGAAAAGATTTATTTTTAATTATTAAGTAGTTTTCTCAATATGACCCATTTGTTAAAAATAAAATTGGTGGTAAAATATTACTAAATTAATCTACAACTTCTAACTCAATTAGATTTTAATTTTATCGGTTTAAATTTTTAAGAAAAATGAATTCTAACATGATATTAAGTTTGAGTTGTCAAGTCTAAAAAATCTTGGTCAAACTCAAATGTCAGTTATTGTAACTCGTTTAGTCAAATTTCATCGCCCTGATATATGTTTAGAATGCGTTAGAGGAGTACTCCTCCAATCCATTTATTTTATAAAATTATAAGATATCAAGAACTTTGGTTTCAATTCATTTACACTACAGTTTTTTATTCTAACTAATTTAATTATTTTTTTAATAATCTGTTTATTAA
>JAYMTC010000853.1:0-10482 GCA_036897605.1 Melianthus villosus
CTTCAACGAGAACCAAACATTTGACATTTCAACTAAAAATCAAAACTTTATCTTGAACCCCTTTTCCATATTCTCTCTCAGCAAAGAAACTAAAGACCTTTGGGTGCACAAATTTTCATCCAAAAATTCAAAAATCTAGGGCATATAAGTGGATACAGAAATGGATTTTAAAAATATCTGGAAAGAAGAAGACACTGGTGAGGAAATTTAATGAAGAGAGATATTGGAATTTATGTCTTCTTTTCCTCTTTGCCCTGTTTGGAGAATCAAAATCTAGGGTATCTTGAACAAGTATATGTACAAAAGTTTTATATTTAGTAACACAATGAAAAAAAGGTTAACCTTTTTTTTCTTTTTCTTTTTCTTTTTTTTTTTTTACATTTTCTTTGACATTTTTTTTGACATTAGGAACATAGTGGTTTTAAAATTTTAAAATAGACCATTTTTTAAAATCTTTTAATTCTATTCATCTTCTTTTAGAAAAAAAAAATTTTAATTATATTTAAAAAATAGGTTATTTGAAAATCTCATTAAATTAAATTAAAATATAAAATAAGAGTTAATGAAATTTCATTTGGTCAAATTGCAATTTGATAAACAAGAAGGATCACCATATATTTTATATAATTTATTTTATACATAAAATAGACATAAAAAAATAAAAAGAAGAGTTAAATGCATGGTCGTCCTTCTTAGTTAGTCAAATTGCAAGTTTCGTTCAAAATAATTTTTCTCGTTGCAAATTGTATCATCATTATTTTAAATAGTTTCAATTATAATTTTGTTCAGTTACCACAAGTGAGATCCTAATGGTTTTCCCTTCAATTTTGTTGCAAAAGAAGGAAAGTAGGATTTCCTTCCAAGACTGGAGAAGGTCAAACTCTAGGTGGGTTGCTAGGTTTCGCCTACGCTACGATTTTACAAGATTGAATTTTTTTTGTCCAACCGAAATTCAGGAGTTTCAGAATACGAGAGAATGAGCTTTCATTTTTCGGACCGCCTCGTCTATGTACTCGACACCTCATCAATTATTTGAAGATGCGCGTGCGATACGATAAAGGGGTTTTAAGAGAAATGAATGAAAAGTCAAGGAAGATCGACACTAATAGACTTAAAGATAAAAATCTATGGAGACGTCAGACTAGCAAGTCAAACATATCGTGAAGATGATTACAACAAATGAGAGATTAAAATCCGTTTGATTTAACCGCTTAAAAACTATATTTATCTTCTGTGTGATTTTTTTAAAGGATAATTTTATCTCAAAATACTTATTCTTAAAAAAAAATTTGTAACCAAATTTCATTTCGTCCATACCATCACCATTCCTTCTTCTTCTTCAGAAAATGGGTCATCTGAATGTCTTATTTCCTTTATATAAATCTTCTATCTCTTCACTAACTAAATTTGAATTTGAATTCTATCGGTTGCAAATTTTAAATATCTTATTTCCATTCCATCTCTTCACATCTCCGACACCGCCGAAAGTTGAATCGGATTCCACCACTGAAGGGAAAGGAGAAGAAAGATTGGAAAAATAATCAGAGGGAGTGGCAAAGAAAGAAGAAGGTGATGAGATGTTTATTTGAGGAAGCTGGTGAATTTGTATGAAAATGGACGGCTAGAGAATGAAGTGCAGCTCCAGTAAACATTTTATTTATAAAACAAAATCAACAGTGTAAATTTAACCCTAAAATGAAACTCCAAATGAAAAACTAAGGTAAACCAACTGGCAGCTTTGCGGGCTTTGAAGAGAAGGACCTAGGTCAGTTGCTTGGCATTTTTGTTGCGTTTTTTATCTAGATTTTTATTGGAGATGAGCAAGATTTTCGATCTCGACCATGGACTAATTTGGGTTCCCCAATTTGACGATGACTGGGGTGCTATTTTTGGTGCCTTTTGCCCACCAATCGAACGATGGTGCCATTGATGGTATCCTTCAAAAACCCCAAAATCAGTTCAAATGAGTTAAATTTAACAAAACCTAGAAAAGTAAAAAAAAACAAAAATGAATAAGCGCCTTATGATTGACCGCTATAGGAGGGGCTATGGCGCAGGTTTGGAGCAGGCAGGGTCCACGTAAATTGAAGAGCCAATCTTTGGACTTGGGGGAAGATGACAAGTAATATGAAGGAACCAAGGTCGACAGACAGATGAAGGAAAATACGACCGTGTAAGAACTGAATTGGCATTTATGGCTTCACAAGTCACTGTCTTGTTTTTAATTTTCAAGAAAAGAAGAGCAAAATCATCTGGGGTTGATTGAATGAAAGACGGAAGGAACCAACAGGGACAAAAAAAAAAAAAAAAAAAAATTATAAAAATTTAATTTTAAAGTACATCTACAGATGGAGAGAAATTTAAATTTTATAATTTAGTATTATAATTAGTCTTGTGATTTAAAATAAAAAAATAAATGAAATGTAAATGAAGAATACTAATAACTCAATGTTACTCTCAACTCCATTTTACAATGTCACATGTAGTCACAAATTATTTTTATGTTGGTATGAATGGATTTCTTATTACTCCATCTAAAGTTCTACAAAGTATTAATGACTTTGAATTTTTTTTTTTTTTTTTACAAAAAATCATTTTTGTATCATCCAAATTAGAAACAATGTTTGACTACCATTTTATTATAAAGTTGAGTGATTAATTGACTACCATTTTATTCACAAGGATGGCTAAAGGTTTTACCATTAGTTAAAGCACATGAGAAAAAACTCCATACGAAATTTAAAGAAATATTCAATATCTGTTTATAAGTATTATTAAATTTTTGACATTTTATTAAGGTAAATATAAACATATGTATTTTAGGTATATGTTAAAAATCTAGAGGTTAAAATGTTACGTATTGTTTTTATTTTAAGTGATTTTTTTTCACAAATTCTAGTACAAATCTTTTTATTTGTGAGTGATTAATACATGTCCTTAAAAACTAGGTTATCAGATTCATGATGCTCCATATACTTGGGACATGCATATGATATGCAACATGCAACTGTACTCAGATAGGTGGTACGTTGGGCGTATTTTTATATATATTAGACGTATATATTAAGGTAGATTTAGATCATTATAAGTTCACAAAGATAATTTATAGTTTATTTAGTGATTAATTTATTAAATTTTATAATAAAATCCCAAATCAAACAACTAGGTTTCTAATTTAATAAGCTTGCTGGAATGCTGAATACACATCAGAGGCTTGTGATATTGAGGGAAAAAAAAAAAGAAGCTCAGATATTAGGGTATTTTTTGCATCTGAAAGATCAGATGCTTTCATGGACCCAACCATGATAGACCAATCATCACAGCTCTAATATGCACCAGCCAGGAATCGAGCCCGGGTCAATACCGTGATAAAGTACTATTCTACCACTAGACCATTGGTGCTTGTTCATGACTGGTTATTATTTTTTATATACCTGAAAAAAGTGATTTTGTTTCAAGTGTTAACAATGTCAGAATAAAGTAGGAAACCGACCGATATTAGTATTATTGTTTATATACATACACATAACACCGAAATATAATGACAATATATATTACAGTATTCAGATCCATTGTTAAAAAATGTGAACTTGAGTTTAAAAATATGAAACAAGGTTGGAGGAGAAGAATGGAGGGACAGATTGCATGAATTCAATCAATTATAGGTGAATCTTGTCAATAATAATCTATTCACCTTGATATATTTCTGGTTCCTGGAAAAATTGTGCAAAAGTCGAGCCAACAAGAATCACAGAATCAAAATTTATTCTCACATTATACAACTTTAAAAACTGTAATGCCTATATATATATATATACAAATAATGAAGCTATCAACAAAACGAAATGAAGGAATTATACATAGAAATTCGATAATCCTTATATCTAACAAGGGATGCACAAAGTTTACAAGGTGAACTAAAGTCAGCTCCAATCAAGCTGTGGTGTCTAAGAGAGATTTTGAAACTCGCATAAATAAGATGGCACCTGTGCAAGAATGCGAGTGCATCAACTTTGTCGTTTTTTTTCCCTTAAAGTCAGCTCCAATCGAGGCTACTATAAGAATATCTTTTTTTTGGTTTTCTAATATTAGTGCTTAACTGTTGACTTCATCCCTTACTATGAATACATGGCAGAAAACAATTGCTACAATAACCAAGAACATACCTCTTCTAGATGGAATATGTCAACTGTCATCATCTGAACTTGAACTATCAGTCCGTCGATCTGTGATTGCTGGGATAAGCCGATTAGGCAGATCAGGTGCAGGAGGTTGGTGAGGATCAAGTACAGGAGATTGACGGGCAACAGTGGGAGGAGACTGGGGCGGTTCAGAGGAAGGAGACTGGCTGGGAGCCTCTTTTTTCTGTGGTTTTTGCTTCTTTTGTGAATCTCTCACCTCCTTGCAAACCTTATCTAAGATTATCAGGAAGTTCCGAACTATGACAAATAACCGCAAACCCTCATCCTTTGCTGCACTCCCATGGAAGTAATCGGCTGCGCTCTTTACCAGATTCATTATTCTTTTCTCTTCATCCAGAAGAAACATAATATCACCCTCAGCATGTTGAACAAAACTTTTCAGAGCTTCGTAGAACCCACGTTTTTCTTCGGAATTCTCCATGTCTGTATTCAGGAAATCACGGGTCTTTATTAGTGTCTGGCTTAGTTTGGAAACAGTTCCGGTTATGCTGTCAGCGTCCAAATTAGCCGCTTTCTTAACATTCTCCAGATCATTGCTCAAACTTGAGACCACTTGAAGACCAAGGTTTCTATAGTGTTCTTCTGAATCTTGGTTAGGGACGTCCTCAAGGAGATCATCTGTTTTAATGCTGGAGGAGTTCTGGCTGTCCCTAGCAATACGGACAGCTCTTAGACCTTCTGAACGGATTATTTCCTGAACGACAAAATGCAAAAGTGTAGTTTTTCCATCTATTCCCTTAACATCGGATAATTTCAAAAGTGTGTCAAGCTTGAACGCTTGTGCACCACCACGGAATGTTCCGTCATTCATACGGTTGCCAGTTTTGAGCACAGCTTCTAAAAGCTTGAGGAATAACCGGCTATTCTTTAGTTCCTTGCATGCAACCTGACACGGTTAAGTGGAAATGCTTACAGTTACATCTATTAGGAGTCTTAATCTTGAAGACGTGCATGTGGATATAGGGCTAAGATAGGTCAAAGTACAAATTAAACAAGTCGTCTAAGATTATAAGTTTCATTTTTTATATATCTGATCTGATTTAGATTAAAAGGGGAAATACAAAAGGATCACTATGTCGGATAATAAAATGCTGTTCTGAAATACGAAGTTTCTTTCACATTACCCATGCGACAAGAGGCGAGGGCAGCGAATGAAATATGTCCAGTATAAGTACAATAGATATTTCTACGATTCTATCACATAGTGGGAAGTCATCTCAAGTGATGCAACTTAGAGATCCAGAATTTTACCTCTAATGTTGCAAATGACTCTTTCACGGTGGTAACCTCCTCATGCAGAATACTCATGAATAGAAATGCTTCCAATTTTTTAAAAGCAAATGGGATTTCACACAACAATTTAAGGAATCGATCAGCAGGACCAAGTTGAGAAAGATGGCCACCGAACAGCCTAAGCTTTAGTTCTTCTTCTGCTGTTGGTGCCATCTTCAACAAAGTCTGAAGGAGTTCAGCAGGAAGTTCATTTCCTGATCCAATCATGATTAGTTAGAATATGCTTTTAATCCCTTTTATATATGTACAGTTAAATATCCAGAACTAATTTCATAACATTTACATGTTTTTTCAGGTAATGGAATTGGATTATAAAAGTTTTCACATTATGACCAGAATCACAAAAAACTGTGTTTCATAATATCCATTTGAGAGTAATCTTATTCCAGTATGGAACATCTACATCTGACACTTGAGCTGGGGAGGTTAACAGATTTAACAAAAATCAGCTTAATTCAAACCAAGATTAGTGAATCAACAAAATGAACATATAATGTTCTTCCAAACGCCAGTAGCTACTTTCTAATTAAGAAACAAAAAAGCGCTCTTTACATCCCACCTCTTAAGATTGCTTTTCTGCTTTCCAGTAAGTTATGGTTCTCACACAGACAAAAATAAAATAAAAATAGAGACCGAAAAAACACCTTCATTAATTGCATCAGTAACTTCTTCTGCTGCCACATTCAATGCCCGAAGAAGAATTGATAGATTTTGTGATTTTTTTGAATCAATGATCTGAATAAACTGGTTTGCAGCATCTTGTATTGAAGAAGCAGTTTTGCTCCTTTCGGTTTTGTTTTTATCAGCATGGTTATACCCAAACAGATTTTCTATCATCTCCTCATTGAACCTGTACAATTTATATTTTTATGGACTCATCAGGTAATAATATATTCATTTGATTTCACAATACTAATGTTTTCATGTATAAAACAAAATAACTTGCAACATACTGGAATGATCCTCCTTTAATCTCGTCCCAAACCATTGTGGTATCAGGGCTAGCAAGAACCTTATCCCAGAAGAATGGCTTAAGCTTGGTTTTAGGAGCATCATCTTCGGCTTCACCATTCGGTCCAGGTGGAGGTCTAGGTACTCTGGGACCTCCTGGCATCCCTTGAGGCGGCCTAGGAGCATAACCATTCTTAGGAGGAGGTGGGGCGCGAGGACCAGGTTTTGCACCACCTGGTGCAGGTGGCGGAGGAGGCGCTCCTGGAGGGGGAGGTCCTGATGGTGATGGGCCTGTAGGATGGGGTCCTAAAGAACGTGGTCCCGGTGGAAGGGGTGGAGGAGGAGATGTATTAGCTGAAAAAGATTTTAGGGAGGAGGGTGGGGCAGGAGGTGGAGGACTAGGCCTTCCGGGAGGAGGTTTAAGAGACTCATGTGGTTCAGGAGGAAGAGGATCTACCCTGCCAGGAGGAGGTCTCAGAGGAGGCAGTCCATGAGAGGCAGGACGAGGTAGTGAGGTATTGAGAACATCAGACTCAATGCAGACACTTTTATCTAAAGATGACGGCTTCGTGTTAAATGTATGATGCCCATCCTTCTCCTCTTTAAATGAACTTCCTAAAATAAAAGATCGATGTGAAGTACCTGTAAGATCAGAGTTCAAAAAATATCAAATAACTTAACTAAGAAAGTTGTATGTACCAACAGAGTGGTCGCTTAAGCTAAGACTGAGAAGACGCCTCTCATCATACTTTCTGGACCCAGAACCAGTTCTGCAAACCTTTGTACAGCATAAGAAGAGTAGAGCTGTAAGCAACACTGTCGTAGTTGCAGTTACAATAACTGCCATAAGAATTGCTCTCTTCTTTTTCTCATTTGAACCGGAAGCTTTTTTACTTTGACGTTTCGAGGCCTTAATACTCAAATGTGGTAATGGATCTACTGAAGATGGAGGAAGGAGCTCAGAATCAGGATCCTGAAGGCTGGAGGGTTCTCGATCAGGAGATTGATCTGAACTCAAATTAGGTGATCCAACTATATTGGCAGGAGGAGAGGCAGGTGACTCAGAATTGCTCTCTAGCAATGCGCGGCCAAGATTCCCTCCCTGGATATCCCACTTGGAACATACAGAACCTAGATACTTCTTATACCAATTGTTAGAGCCAATCTTCTCTCCAGAGGCTTGGAGAAGAATATTCATTCTTAAACAATCCAAAAGTATTTTCTTCAACTGAGGATGACCAACTGAAACAATTTTCTTAATGTTTTCTTTGAATAATGCCATACTTCTAGAATTGATTTCGTTGGTTATACTGAAGGTCTCATCCAGGAAATATAAATCAAGATTTTGAGTGGATTCTTTCACATTGATCAAATCTAAAATGCAATTCATCCAGAATTGTTCTGCCTGCAGTAAAAGATTAAACAATTATTAAAAAGAATCAGTCTGAACCTAAAGTATCATAGAACAGTTATATCCTCGTTTTCATTACCAGTTAACACTTACATGACAGATTAATTTGGATGCTGCATCAACACTCAAAATAAGCATAAGCAACTGAAAACGCAATGCAGGTATCTGATGTTTAGGTGATATGGAAAGTAAGGGTAAGGATAGGAAAAAGTAACATCCAAATTGTTACAGATAGATATCTAGATAATTGTTTCACGAGTGCTATACATAAAAAATCTTAAAATTTTTAAGGAGCATAATGAATTCTCCATCAAAGAATACATGTTATTTAGATTCCCAACCAACAACTTATGACAATAAAAAGTAAATGTGAGGAAAATATCCCCAGACAACTACTTCGTTGCTAAAACATACACCGAAGACATCCAATTGGACAACTAAACCAACAAAAGAAATCAAAGCACAGCAAGTAACAACCCATTTCTGAAATACGTATAAGCTGCTCGACCAAAGCTTCTCAGCCAAAACTAAAGTCACCACAGTATATAATCTCCAACTACTTTAAAATTATATTTCAATTTGAAAAGCTTTTGCAAACCATATAATCTAAATGAAAGCACCCAAGTGCAGGAAGAAAACGTTTTGTTTCTCAATGAAAAGCTTAGCTATATATTGGTCGTTCTAGTTTTTTTTTTTTTAAATCAAGCTTCAATGATCCCACTGCAATCAGACTTGCTGGAAGTCATATTTATCACGGAAACCACACTTAGGGAAAAATACATTGAGCAACTGAAAGAAAAATAGTTAGCTTACAAGATATTCATTTTCTGTTCCTTAATCCTTGTCTAAATACATTGTATAGTAAGACATATAAGCTAAATAACACGTTAATAGCTCATAGATAAATACCCTACAGACTCATCTTTTTCAAAGAAGAAGTTATTCAATAGTCAGGACTCGGGACATCACCCCTGGTGAGTCATAATGGTCCGAAAAGCTCAATAGTTGTTCCATTTCTCGTTCTCGGGAAATTTCTACTTTCTACTGCAAAATACAACCAAATTTCCGTACCTAGAGTTAAGCATCCCTCACTAAGATTATTTTTTTCTTGTGGAAGCTAGCTCATTAGAAGGAGAACTATGGATCTCTAGATTTCATATATGCATCAAATAAACAAATGTAAGGAACTGGCATATACAGATTGGTAATTTCATATATGCATCAAGTAAACAAATTTGCATATACAAATTGGTTATGCTACAGCAACAAACTCTAAATGCATACCAAATCATCATCAATCTCTCTGGTAACTGAATCAACTAACTCACTCAACAACATGTCATCGCTCTTTCTGTCCTCCAGACTTATGGCCACCCAAGCACAAACCAGAATGAGCAAGACCACCAACAAACTTGTTCCTACAGCAATCATCTTCTCTACATTTAATATTCCAAGCATAATTTACCTTTGTCATTTGATAAACCAATAAATGTCCCGAAAAGCAAAACCATAGAATGCATTCATAGCCTCAAACTACCCAAAAAGCTTAATCATTTTATCATCTGCCACCAACCCATTTCAACATAGTCCAATGACAAACCGCCCATAAAGATGTGAACTCGAATTCTCAAAGAATTTGGGACCAAAAAATTTCCCAAATTTGGCATAAACACAGCATAAACCATACATAATTCAGAACCCTCATCCCCGGCAAAAGCCCAAATACAGAATCAAATCGCTAAACAGCCAAATACCATTCATCAACGCTTAAAGGGACCTCAAACCAACAATTTAAAACAAAACCTTTGAATACCCAAAAAGAACGAATTAAGAATGTCTGCTCTTTTTGCATCAAATCCTCAAGGGTGTTGGATATTGAACAAATTCAGCGAGAAGGAGCTATAATGAATAGCGGTTGATGCAGGCAGAGCCCACGCTCTTGAGTTCTTTTCGTTCGAAAGTTGACAAACGAAGGAAAGAAATTGACGTTTGTTTTGATTCAAGTTTTTCAATTCAAAGGTACTGCGAAAGCGCGATAATTACGCTTAAACTTTGATTTTAAGCGAGATTAAGCTTTTTGTCATGTAGTTTTGATCACCTATGAGGATCTATGGAATCCCAGGATCTATGTTATGTGACACACGGTCTAAAAAACTCATTTTGTATCCGATCCTGCTAATTACAATTAATTTGACTTTTTTTTTCTTTAATTTTTCAGTAATAAAAACGGTGTATATTAAAAGGTTATATCACAAGAAGATCTTGAAAATTTATTCTATATTTTTCGTTTAATTGTTTTTATAATTATAAATATAGAATTATGAATTCAAACTTATTAATTAACATTTATATATTATATAAATATTTTCATATATTTGATATTAAAATAATATTACAAATGCAGCATGTTTAATCTAAATAAACATAACAATATAATTAAGTGAGTTTATTTAAATATTAGTTATCTTTTAACTAAAATTAATAATATTATGATTATGATTGTATAAAACAATAAAAATAAGGATAAATACTAAATTACAATTTGAGTGAGTTAATCTGTAAGGGGTAAATCGTTTTAGAAGTAATTTTTTTAAAAGGTTCAAAATGAATGTAAATTGAGGAAAT
>JAYMTC010000854.1:0-10481 GCA_036897605.1 Melianthus villosus
GCAGAAGACCTAATATCATATTTACTGCAAATTTACTTTCTAAATTTATGAATGATCCAAATCATATCCATATGAAAACAGCTAAAAATGTGTTGCGATATATTCAAGGCACTTTAGACTATGGAATCAGATATGATTACAAAGTCGAAGTAAAGTTAACTAATTCTTTTTATATTTACTCGGCCGATTGTATAGATGATATGAAGAGTACTTCCAGGTATGTTTTTTTTTCATTGGGATCAAGTATATTTTTAGAGTGCTCAAAGAAGCAGCATTATGTCGCTCAATCTTCTGCAGAAGCTAAATACATCTCAGTTGGTCTAGCAACTCAACAAACTATATTATTGAAGAGAATAATTTAAGATGGTGAAAAACAAGAAGTTGTGACTATTCATTGTGATAACAAATCAACCATTGTTATGGCAAGAAATCCAGCCTTTCATGAAAGAGCGAAACATATAATCATCAAACATAATTTTATTCGAGAAGTAATTGAGGAAGAAGATGTACAATTGAAGTTTTGTAGATCTAGTGATCAATTTACAGATATTTTCACAAAAGATAATAGAAAAGTTCCAACATCTAATAGAAGCTCTTGAAGTTAAAGCACAACATATTAAGGGGGAGAATGTTGAGTAATGTGAAAGCCTAGAATACCTTAATTGCATAAACATCCATGTATCTAAAGATTAATGTATTGTTATCTTGATAATAATGTTCATGTAACTAGTTAAGTGAGTACATACACTATGAGTAAATGTATATTCTGAGATGTTCCATAACTCACTATAAATATGGAGGTCATTTACAATTTCAAGCAATAGAGCAAAAATTATCATTTATAAAGAAAATCTCTCTTCCATTTATATTCCAAAGTTTTCGATCAAGTTTTATTACCAATAGATTTGAATGACTTTTTCTAATTAATTACAAAAAAATTTACCTATATAAGTTTCATTTAAAACCAATTCATTATAGTTTATTGATTTAGTTTCGCTTTTGATTTTTAAACCAAATGAATTGAAATCAAACCAATAAAAATCAAAGAATTTGATCTCCAAATCAAACTAAACCTAAAAAACGTTGTGGAAGAATATTTAAACACTATATTATTTATGACACGTATTTTGTTACAAAAACGCATAAAAATTACTCGCTCAACACTTAAACCGCTCGATATCGACTTTGAGCGATGCAACACATTTAGATCGTGATTTACTATAAAAGAATGGAAACCGAAGGGTTTTCTAGAGTCTGTCTTTAACAGATACAAATTAGAGTGTTTACATACTTCAATTTCAAATTGATTTAAATAGATCTAAAAAAACGGTTTTAAAACATGTTTACAAATCTGCCTTAAAAGAAGTCTTGACCCGTTTATACCTGAAACTGTTTATGCCTGAAACCCATTTATTAGACCTAAAACCCGTTAAGACAAAATCCAAACCCAAACCCAAACGTGTTTTAAGCATTTCCTAGCTGAAAGAATTTCAAGCCTATCACTAACTCCAGACATGTGTTAGGAGAAAGCCAGAATATAACTAGCCACTTCATGTCTGTGCAAAGTGTTCTAAAATATATCAGCCCAAAAAATTGAAAATGCTACTTAAAAGTCTGATTCGAGATGGTATAAACCAACTGCTCATGTTGGATTAACAAGATATGAAATAAATTGAATTACAAGCCAAAGGTAAAACTAGTCAAACTAGCCGTGAGCAGTGGTTTTTCCACAGTAGTCACACCCTACCAGGGAGTCAGTAATTCCGATGCCGAAGGTTGAGACATTTTACATCTTGAGCCTCTCTCTCCTCCAAATGCTAAGCATGATATCAATCACAACACTATACTCATTTTAAATCAGTTCCCTAAGGATTATTTTTTTACGGTACCGCTGCTTTTTGTATCACCAGAATTCCAGAGCATATAAGCAGGGCTTTTCTCTTGTGATTGTCCTACACCAGGCTCAAGAGGAAATCTGTAAATATGTGTTCATATTCTGGCATTTTTCCATACCCTGCAGTAGTTTCTAGCCATTTAGCATGTCTATAATAATACGTAAAACAAACACTTTTTAGAGCCCAAACCAAGGGTTAGATACATAGATAGCAGTAAGGCCTTTTATACCCTCGTACACACTAAAAATTCAAATAACAAAATCTTACTGTAGAAAATGAATGAAAATCGAAGCCGGGAGTTATCCAGAAAAATAAAAATATTTGAAATACTATAAAAAAAAGAGCTATAAAAGGCAGCTTTTCACAAATTTGGGTAAAATAGATGTCTCAATATTGCCAACACTGAACATGCAAAATTTCAATATAACCATCTTACACTACATAAGCACGAGGAAAAAATAAAGAAAACTTTAAACTTGCCAGGAAAGTAGTTAATGTCAATGACATAAAAGTGATCTGCAGTCCCATGCTCTCGGATTATATCCAAATTGAATAACCGAAGACCCTGCAGATAACCACGAACAAATTCAGATTAAAATCTGATCAGCCATTTATATTATCTTCAGACATCAAAAGGAAAATACTAAGATAGCTACCAATCTGCGGCGAAGTTCCTTTGCGAGTCTCTCAAGTAAAGGTTGGGGAGGAAGCTCTGCAAAGACAAGATAGTCATGTCAGGGCCTTGATTGAAACTGAGAATGGAAAAAGAAACAAAGTAAAAACAGTTCCTTTTTACTTTTCAGTCCATCTAAGACCACTTGGACTCATGGGAAACACGAGAAATTACAAACGTTCGCAAAGAAGAAGGGGCTAACTCACCACCGACATGAGGATCCAACTCTGCATCATCTGCAGAAGCAGCAGCACAAGATACCCGTGGAAAACGAAAAACACCGGCATTTTTTGAGAGCTCACGTCTACTGATATCGGGTAAAGAGAAACGTCTGAGCACCTTTATAGTTTCCCCAACAATATAAACCTTGAACATAACACCACCTATAACCATGAAAATGGAGTTTGTCATATGATAAATGCGACAAGATTAAAGTCACTTTGGAAAAATTTCTATTTCCATACCATGGTTAACGAACTCCTGAAGGACAACTGGAGGTTCGAGTTTTCGAAGGGAGTATTGATCATAAGCAAGTGACAACTCATGTGACTTTGCACTTCCATCATTAACCAATGGCTTCACGACTGAAAGAAATTAGAGAATGATCAACACCTGAACAGAAAAAAGCACAGTTGTTCCAAATCGAATTCTGGAGGTTGTATATTTGAATGCATTGTCATCCAAAAAATTTGTATGCTAACGATGAGGAACAGGGCCTTAACCTAATCTACACATAGACATCATGAACAAATAGAATGCTCACATGGAATATACATACCAATGGGAAGCATCAACCCAGCTTTGGTAACTGCATCAGGGATCGATGATGCATCTCGTTTAATAACCAATTGCTTGGGAACACCAACTTTACCTAATGGTACATTAGCAATTTTTCTTTTGCTTAGTACCAGAAGGAAAAAAAAACATTCTATTTAAACAAACAATATTGTATTTGGATATGAATCTCCAGAAAATAGCACAAATTACCATGGGAGACACACAAGTTCATTTCAGCAACAGCCTGGAGCATGGATTGGCGATTGTGTAAATGTTGTATGGCATCAGGGGGATCAAGAACCGTGACATCTGGATGTGTTTTCCTGTAGTCCTAAATGTATAGGCAAATACAGTAATAAGGAACGTGCAACCATATTCAAATGTAAGAAGAATTCATTGAGGGATAACATTTTCCACAAACTCAGGGAAACTATTGTACAATTAACGAGTCACCCAAACCTAGCTATAGCTATGATCTACTGCCTCAATGACAACATATAAAATTAATTTGGTGCAGAATTCTGATGAACAGGGGATTGGTTAAAAACTCTTAACTTACAACTGCAAGTTTAATAATAGTCATAAATGTCAATTACATAAATCCCACTGAACTTAAGAGTAAGTTCAGTTATGATCCTACCCAATCTGGAAGTTTTAAACCAGAATTATGTGAACATGTCAAACAAATATTGCACATTCTTATTCTTTACATCATCATTGCATTGCATTTCACTGAACAAAATATAATATATTATGCACCATGCAGGATATATAACTTATAGCTAGAAGTGAAATATGCCTAATAAGTTTCAGCATAGAGGAGCCAATAATGAAAGAAAGCCTAATGACACCAGATAAAGTAACCTAGCTATTGCTGAAAGCTCTAAAAAGTTAGAACTTAAGTGGAAACATGTTGGGTTCATATGAAAAGCCAAGTGATCATCTAATCTAAACAAAAACGAGAATAGTTGATATTACTAATACTACTTAGTTCTTTGAATGAAAAAATTGCCGTAATCAGCAGAATAGACAGACTTCAATCCATTAAAAGTGAAAATTTGGCAACTACAACAATAATATTTAGTCAATCCTCTAATATTAATAGTTAGGGAGATGGATAATTTATTAATTTGAAATTATTTTTAAGTTAATTAATATATTATAGTTATACATTTTTCCTAAAAAAATATTAAGTTAATTCATACATTATGGTGATACATTTTTCCTAAACTAACATATAACAAGTAGATATAAGATCATTCATATTAAATTTTAAATAAAAAATATATATTCTTTACTTTAGGAGTATGCATTATTTGGTACCTCAAATAATCCAAATTAAAAAAATTATGTTTCTTTATCATGAAAATATTTATTCATCATTTAGTTCAAAATATCTTTATTTGAGTTACCAAATAATCCAAATGCACAACCATACTTTACTTTTTAAATCCAAAACACATAGGATTCACTTTTTCCTTCACATTTTGTTATTGCTCATCCAATTTAGGGTTTTTTACTTCTTAAATCTAAAATAAAAATTACAAACCATATAAAATAAATGATTACAAAAATAACAAATTTAAATGTGAGGCTTGATCCCTATCTTCTTTCACGTTTTTAAATCTCTAAGATTATCCAATTTAGATTTACTAAAGGTGATACATTTTTCCTAATATACTATATATAACAAGTAGATATAAAATCATTCATATTAAATTCTAAATTATTTCTTAAAACAATGTGATAATAATGATAATAAAAACTATCAAACGAGAAAATGATAGCCCGGTTACTTTCTGATTGGTATACTAAAAGTGCTTTCTCACTATTTTGTATATAATGATCAAAGGGAGTGAAAATAATACCCTTTACTACTTATATCCAAAATGCACAGGATTCACTTTTCCTTAGTGTTATTATTTACTTCTTAAATCTAAACTAATAAATCATAAATGACACAAGATAAATGATTAAAAAATAAAAATCCCTGGCTTCTCTCACTTCTTTAGAACTCTTAACAATTTAAGGCTATCCAATTTAAATTTACTAAAAAATTATGAAAATAATCGATAAAAGAAATATAACAAGTCTGAATGCAATTAACAAATTTAAAAGTGAGACGTGATCCCGATTCCTTCTCTCACTTTTTTTATAACTTAAACAATTTAGGGTTACTCAATTTAAATTTACTTGAAAAGTTAACAAAAAAAATTATATAAATTTTCAACAAATTTGACTGTGCTTAACAAATATAAAAGTGAGATGTGATCCTTATCTTCTCTCCCACTTTTTTAAAACTCTTAAAACAATTTTGGGATATCGAAATTAAACCTCTTGTCGCAAGTGAGCAGACGATTTATTTCGGACTTTAGTAGAAAAAATATTCACAAAATAACTTATACGAAAAAAATAGTTTGTAGTTCATATGCTTATCCTTAGTTTTGGTCTGAGACTAAAAATTTTACACACTAATTTAAAATGTCCTCATATGATTGGCCAGATATAATTTGAATAAGATGAAGGTGTGAACTTTACACTTCTAGGTCCATGATCTTTACTAAACATTGGGCAAGTATGGCATATACGTACTTCAGGAGATTTTTCTGAATTATGCTTCTTTTTCTCACCAAAATAGTAGCTCCAACAACAATCTTGATTTTGAACTATAACTCGATTTTCATTTATTTTTTATTTGAATAATTTTGATTAATGATTTTGGATTCTATTATGATAAAGTATGCCCATTTAATAATTTTGATTAATGATTTTTGATTCTATTAAGATAAAGTATGCCCCGTTAAAGCTAAAGTTTAAATGTGTATGAATTTTAACTTTGAAATGTTTTTGATTTCGTAAAGATTGTATAGTGTTATCTAAATTGCGTTGGTACATTCAATCATTACCATATATTTTCTTTTGTAATGTTTTTTCTTAAATATTTTTAGTGTTTTTTATGCCTCAAAATATGTCTAACTTATCATCTAATTATTGCTCATATCCATTGAATAGCTCTTGCTACATTTTCAAATGCTCTTAGAAACGGTGGTACTATCAACTTCTATGTAAAAAAAATGAAAAAAAAAACTAATATTTTCATACTAAGCAAACAAAGATTTAGTTACAATATAGGCAAGCAAAATGATGAACAAACAGTAGCTCTTCTTCCAAAATAATTGTGGAATTTTGTAAAATGTGATTTTTAAGTAAGGAAACATGTTACATAGTTTACAATAAAATGCTCTCACAATGCATAAATGATAGTAAGAATGAATCTGCAATATTTTTTCCACTTTTTTTCTTGGTAGGGTTATAATTTTAGAATGATTGTAGCTTATAAAACTGTGTTTGGCAATAGGCAAAACGCATAAAGACCTTAGTTTTCCCATGCGAAGACTAGTGTTATGGTAATAAGAATTAGTGTGATAAGCTAATTAGATAGAAAACTACTTTGAAAATAATATATATCTTGACTTTATTATAATAAAATTTAATCCTCCGTATAATATACGAATTTTGCATACAATATTCCGTTCTAATTATTTTGACTAAAGTATGTTTTTTTTAAATATTTGTAGTAATTATTATATGTTAAAATATTAGAATTATTAATCATCCAACATGTAACAAAGTTCTTTTCTCAAAAAGGTATTAATTATTAGAGATTATTAATTATTAGTGTTGATTATAAGACCGCCAACGGTATCTCCTAGAGGGAAGCAAATGTGATTTTGCAAATACAGCACTTTCAATGCAAAATTTGAATACATTAGCATTGGTAACGCAGAACCTAATGCTCGTACATAGTTTAAATCATCTAAAATCGGCATATCATATCATAACCCGCGTACGATTTTTAACCCATTCTCACATTCAGCCAACAAAATGGTAGCAGAGTACCCTGATTATGTTGAATTGATTCAATGAATTCATAAATCTTTTGCAATAAATGAAAACCTGAAATAATCAGCTAGATGGCCATGGAAGCAGGAATATCTTGCTGTAAAGGCCTCAAATATCAAGTCATGAATCATGACAGGGCACTCTGCAGATTACGTCAGACAGGAAAGAGTTTTAAGTACTAATAAATGTGGTCGCTCACCAGTTCACCCATAATTCACTACCCCACCATGTAAATTTAGCAACCGTCATGAAATAATCCAAATCAGAGAGTATAAGCATATATTGACTCTTGACACAATCCCAACAATGATACTAAAAATGAACCAACCTCGAGAATCTGACACCACTCCTTCCCTGTTAACTGCATTAAAAACAGAAAAGAATAGAAAAAAAATTTCAGAAAAACATATACTATGCAGATGTATCAAAACAACATGATTTACGTTATTTGAGTTTTTAACCTATTTCTACATAGGAAAACAATGAAAGCATACACATTTGGCCAAAATATAGAAGAGAAATTTCACAGATTTAATTTTATTCTAACTGATTAAACCAGTTTCAGGTCATCTCACTTGTCACTCTTTTTTCTTTTTAGCACAATTGATCTCAGATACTTCTCATTATTTTATCATGTTGCTGAGGTGTATTTCAGCTTCCAATCAAAGAGTTTATCCACTAGTAAATATGATATATTCTTTGTGCCCAAAGTCACCACGAAAACAAGCCTCCTAAGACAAGGAATATTGTCAAGAAACAAAACTAAGAAAAGCACACCATTCCTCATCACAAGGGAGTAAATATTTGGTGCTGGAGGGTAGAAACACAAGTGTGTTGCAGCTTTCCTTCTTCACAATGGTAACAAAGGCACAATGTATATATACATGTGGATAAATTCAGGTAACATTTGAAACAATAGAACATAGTCAAAAGAAGATCCCCACAAAACCCATATAAATGAACAGTAACACTCTCTTCGAGACTAATGTACAATTAAACAACATATTTACAAATAAAGAGATTTGAAGTAAAAAAAATGACAGATCAACAACCTTGTGCAGCACAATGTCAAAAGGGCCTTGATCTGAAAGGGGCCTATTATGATCAATAGCAACAAATACTATACCCTTATTCCTGCACCACAAGCAACAAGTCATACATTTAGCAGTTTAATAGCAAAAAAACTAAGGTGATAATAAATACAGAAACCCCTGATATCATGGAAATACAAAAACATTCAAATTCTTCTATAACAAGATAACTAGTTATCACAAATATGGGTTCATTATAAACAATTTACACTGAAGAAAATAAAAATACTAAGAGTCTAACTGTCAAAGTGAAACTTATTCATCATGCATATCACCATCTCCAAAGCATTTACAATGGACAGTGAACATAACTATGGAATTGTTTTTCCAACTAATAAATATGAAGTATTTCTATCACTCGGATGCATAGAGTTACATTGAATTGAGCATAGGGATCTAAAATAACCTCACTGGCTGATCTAGTAATACTGATATAGACTATGAGACACCAGAAACATACAGATTATCTATGTGAACACAAATTTTGCAATAAACCAGTTGGGATATTTAAATTTACATTAGATGAAAGTAACACCATTTTTTTAACAAGACAAACAATTGTGCAGTGTGAATAAGGAGTTCTTTTAATATATAGTAAATTTGGCTTTAAGCAAAAAAATAAAAATTGCTCCCAAGAAAATCTATTGACTTAAATGGCTCTAGAAAGAAAGGTCATTGTTATCCTCAATTTCTTTTTCGCTTACTTAATTTTCCAGTAAAGAAATGAAAAGGACATTTAATAAAATATTCCCACATGTAGCTAATGAAAACAACCAAATGAATAACAAATATGTGGCTACTGCAATTAAAACCACAAAACCAAGTTAAGAAAAAAATTTATATCGAAGGGGAGAATATTCCAAAATATGCACAAACACAAACAGATTATTTTCTGTTAGTATAAGAACCAAATATATATTACTCATGTAAATGAATATGAATATAAGAGTAAATACAAAATCAAAATTACCTGGCTAAACCTTCAAGCTTTGGCTGCAAAAAGCTCTTGGTCTTCTTCGAGGTGAGAGCATAGCCAACAACAACAGCTCGGCTCTTCTGTTGAGGAAACCCTACCGCTAACGAATACTTTGGTTGTTGTTTACAAATTATTTCCTCCTCTTCCGCCTCACTTATCTCTGGCATCAACTTCATTTCAAAATTAAAATCCCTAGCTTCGCGTCGCATAAATTGACCAAATCAGAGAGCTTGCAATAAAAAAAACGATTGAATAATTAAATGGAAATGAAAGAAAATATGGGGATAAGTAATGAGGTATGTGAAGAAGAAGAAGGAGGTACTGGATTTAACAGAGCTTGGAGGGATTTATTTTGGGCGGAATAGGAGGAGAGAGTCCGTTACAGAACGAAACGGAGAAAGGAGAAAGGAGAAATGGAGAGAAACAGGGAACCAGCGAGAGAGGAGATACAGAAAAGTAAATTATCGAAACGGATGAGAGAAACTTGAGGGAGGTTCGTTTATATACACGTGGATTTTTTGGTTTTATTTTTCGAAATTAGCTTTATAGGAGTGTGCACTATTTCTTTTTTTATTTTTATTTTTATTTTTATATTTTTATCATTAATATTTTTCTCTATCTAGATATAATCTTTCAATTCACTATTAATCCTTATTCAATCTTTTGCTAGCATTTCATTAAACTTCTGTCTATTATCTTTCCATCCTACTTTTCTCTCTCTTCCACCTCCTTTTCGGTCTCAATTATAAATCAATGTATAAAAGACTAGCAAATCCACTTTTATATTCCTCTATTTTGTTTAGTAAATCAATTAATAGACTAATCCAAACATGAAAACTAGGAAGCATAACATTAACACATAGTTTCACAAAATCAAATTCAAGACTATAACTATTTTGAAGGCATAATAGTTAAAACGGAAACTATTATTGAAAAATAAAATATATATGCAATCTAAAATATTACTAGTGAAAAGATATAATTAATTTGAAACATTTCATTCGGAACATTTTAACAATATAGAACATGTAGATAGTAAGCAAGGATTAGAAATCTTAGAAATGTAATGTCAAAGTTAAATTTTTGAATCAACTTAAATTTTTGAATCAACTCAGTGAAACGTGAATCAAACATAAAAATTAAGAGACTTACGAATGAAACAAATC
>JAYMTC010000855.1:0-10479 GCA_036897605.1 Melianthus villosus
TTTATTTTAAAGTTTAAATAATAAAAATTCGATTTAGAATTCATAATTTATAATCACCTCTAAAAAAAAAGAGCGAGGTTAAACTCGTAATAAAACAAGCCCAGTAGTTAATTCTCTAAAACTTAATACATTTAAATTCAAGTTTGATTTATCGGCCTCCAACTTTAATTTATTTTAAGGTTTAAATAATAAAAATTCGATTTAGAATTCATAATTTATAATCACCTCTAAAAATAGAGCGAGGTTAAACTCGTAATAAAACAAGCCCAGTAGTTAGAAACGTCAATAAAAACCTGGAAGAATTTCACACTGCATAGAGAAGCCAAACCGTTCAGATCAGACGCAAATGTTTAATCAGAGCTTTCTCAATTTGAAACTGGAATTATAAATCAGAGTTCAATCTTCTTCAGTCCTCATCCTTGTTCTCGTCAGTCGTGATTTTCGAATAGAATCATCTTGTTTGGAGGTTACTGAAATGGCGATTATTCGGTTTGAGAGCTTGATGGAATTGATCAAGTCGAAGGTTAGATCACTGAAAAAATCGAAGAAATCGTATGTCAAAATGGACAAGAGCTCCAGCGTTAGGGTTGAAATTCGTAGCAGAAGAGCTCGTAAACTCATAGATAAGACTCTCCAGATCGCCGATCATCCTGGCAAGCGCTCCATTACTTAATTAGTCTGGACTATTTGTGATACATTGAGTAGGGAGGGAGGAAGAACAAGAAAGAAATGAGAGAAAATGCTTTTAACTTAGTTAAAAGGAGTAAAGGGAAAGAAGGAGCCCGCTGCTTTCAAAGGTCAAATTTGATGGATAATTTTTATTAATTCTTGTTATGTATGTTGCCTAGTACTTAAAAAGCTTTTATGCTTGGTGAAGAATTAATGAATGAAATATATTTTTCTAAAACTTTATTCTTTTCCCTAAATCCTACAATTATCCTAGTAATTTCGTATCAATTTGACTCTGATGATCCGATCTTAGTGTTTTTGTTGTTGTTGTTGTATAGATGTTTAAGTTGTTGAACCCTGTCGGATTAGGTCAAAATTTAAATGAAAATAGTTGTTGATGGTGTATGTATTCCTAAATCAAATTATTTTTTAGGGTTAATTATATCGGAAGTCTACTTCTAACAAAACGTGTTTGGTGTCGTGTTCGTGTCAAAATGCACTAAACTCATACACGACACGTTTAAACGTGTCAAAAACCCGAAACTCATACACGACCTGTTTATTAAATGGGTACACTAAACACGACCGGTTTATACACGTTTATTAAATGAGTCGTTTCATGTACCCGAAACACGACACGAACACGACCCAAACCCGACATGAACACGACATGTTTAAAATAAATTAGTTAAATTACCTAAAATACAAGGTTGAGAACAAATGTAACAATTTAGTCCAAAATATGTCCATAGTATCTAAAATAAAAAAAATTACTAATAAAATTACAACTTTGGTTACAAAATAATTAGAGCCAAAAGTCCTTCAAATTTAGAGTACATTACATCTTAACGGGTCTTAACAGATGTAAACGAATTCTGACATGTTTAACCCGTTTAAACCCATTTATGAACGTGTCTTAAACGAGTATTGACCCGTTTAAACAAAACACGTACATGCTTAAAGCGTGTCATGTTCGGATTCGTGTTGTCGTGTCGTGTTATCAACTGTCACCCCGAAGAATAACTTATGAAATATCGTCCCGAGATATGTCCGAATTTGAATAATAATATAGATTTTTGAACCAATATATTTGTAAACTGATTATGTTTTTGTAAATGGCATATGTTTTCCCTTTGCAAATAATATATGATTTTGCAAGTATATGTGGAGTATGATTTTAGAATTACCGATGCATGGACTCTTTCTCAAGATTTATATATTAGTCTCTTGGCTCTTTCTATGACTTCAAATTATCTTTTACTACTTGGAATTACTGATTTAATTCCCAATTAACCTACTACGTCATAAATTTTTCACAAAAAACATAAATTTAATTGAAAAAAATTAAAAATTTATTTGGTAGATAGTTTTACTCCAATGAAATTAGAATTAAAGTCTTAAGCTCTAAAATAAGAATCTTCAAACAGTCGAAGGGCTAATCGAATTGTTAAGCTTTTTATTTATTTATTTTTATTTTTTTGTTGCAATCGTAACTGAAGAACATTACAAGTACAGTATAATTATAGGACCAAAATTTTCCATGCCAAAAGAAAAAAAAGGAAAAAAAAAAAAAAAGTGAGTATCGGTTTAAAGAGAAGTATTGATAGATGGATGTGTTGAACAGATAGTATCTGAAGGCTTGGGGATCGGCCAAGCAATTTGTTGGTGAGCGAACTGTAGAGGCGAATCGAGAAGAAGAAAATGGGCGAACTGTTATTCGATCTGGAACAAACCCTCAGGTCCAAACAGGTACTTCTTTCTCTCTCTCTCTATCGAACGTTTCGTCTCTTCGGGACTGCAAATTTTCATGTCAATTCTTAAATGCTCGAAATGTTTGGATAGGAGAGAATCACGCCTCAGGAATCAAATTTCCTCATGGCTTGTAAATCAAAGGCTCTCAGGAACTTCACTGGTGCCGCTCTTGTTTCTTCTTCCCTTGTTTGGGCTGGTACTTCTTCTTCTTCTTCTTATATACATTCACCTTCAATTATACTTGCTTTCATGGCAATTGAAAAATATTATAAGTTGAAATTTCGGTTGGATTTGATTTTTCTTAACAGGTCTATATATTTATACAGAAATCGAATTTTAACATTGTGATGTGTTTGAATATTAGTAATTGTTGAACAACATACTGAAACAGACTGATTGTTAAACAACATACTGAAATGTGGTTTCCCAATGGAAAAACCTTTAGAATCCTTTGCTAGTTACTTCTATTACTTTTTGTTATTAACTTTGTGGACCATGTTCTGAAAATGTTTGGCAGCAACAAGGAGGTGTAGTCGGCTAATTCGTTTCAATGTTGCAGGAGGTAAGACAAACCATTTTTTAGTATCATGCTTCATTTCCTTATTCTTCTTTCTTTGGATTTCCTTACTAATATATCTAACATTTTTCTACATAGGAACTGGTGCTGTATTCGGTTTGTGGAGATTTGGTAGAGCATTAGAGTCAAGTGTAAATGATATTCTTGAGGCAGATGGAACTCGGATGCAGAAAGAGTTAGCAACTCTGTAAGTTACTTCATTTGCTATTTATGGTTATTTTTATTAGATCTTTTGATGGTAGTAACAAGGGAGGTCTACTATTAGTGCATTGGTTGGCAATCCAACCAGTATGTTTGGCTTTACTTAGTTAACAACACGCCCCAATGGTTCCTAATCATTTATTAGAAGAACTATGTTGCTATCTTAATTCATGAAATGGTGACCTTCAGATGTTAAAATATCAAAATATACTGTCTTTGATGGAAGCTGAAAGATGAAAGAAATCTGTGTTGGGCCAAACCGAACATAAAAGATGTAGGATTATGCTAAAAAAACATAGCAGTACTTGTTTAGCTATTTGGACACTTTGCAATTCTTAGATGATTACCTGTGAAATGATTTTCTATTATGAGCTATAGAGTATATTTTTGTTCTTGTGAAAATAGAAACCCTTCATCTTCTTCATCATCTGCTCATACTTGTGCATGCATATTTATTTGTCTTGATTGAATTGAACTAGGTTAAGAGGGAATGGACTTAGGATCCTGGTCCCTTAGCCTATTTATATGTGAATGTATTTGGTATACACAAGCACAGTTAAGCAGCATAACAAATTTTCGTTACTCACTAATTACCTATCTCATTATTATTTGGCCTCATTTTCCTAATTGTAATCTATTGTCTTCAAAATGTACTTGTAATAAAATAAATAGAGGAAATGTGTATATTGCTCCCGCTCCCCCCTTACTGTCATATTTATTTTCTTTGAAAGTTTGGTTTTTTGGTATTGCCGTGTTGTTTGTATTTGTGCGACGAAGATTCGAAGGTGTTGCCTCCCTGCTATAATAATGTAGGAAAAAACGTTGAGGTGGTAATTTGAATATTTACTGATGGTTGTTGTATTTTGAATAGACATATCAGTTGTTACCTTTGAGTAGATGCCTAATATCATTTCTCTGAGAATTGTGAATCATGTACAATTAATTTTAGGGAGTACTATAATTATTAAACCTTTTTAACAGGCCAATGCCATGATCATCTGCCTAAATATATTTATAACTGTGTATATATGTTTTTACTGAAGTTTCACTAGTGACTTGTTTATGAAATGACAGAATTATGAGAAAGTATGGGAATGATCCTTGGGGACTGCGGCTTATCTCCAAACATTTCTATACAGAGGAAGTTTTTGATGATACAACAGTAGATCGGCCAATATTAAGGTGGCGATATCGAAATTTCTATAGTGATGGTGTTAATCATAGAGAAGAGACACGTGAAAGTGACTCTTTCGATGACTCCAACCACAATTCAGGTGATAACTTGCACACTGACTTCCGCAAGGAGCCCGACAGCAAAAATACTGGTTTAGAGGCTAAACAAATTCCTGTAAGTGTGCCGCTAATCATTTATAATTTGAGATATTTTCTGCAACAATCAAATTCCACCATGGGAAGTTTGAAATCGGGTTGGCTAGGCTCTTGGGGCCAGATCTTACTGATATAAAAGTAAAAAAAAAAAATATTTAAGGATAAGGTACATAACATAGATATGTTACAAACCTGTTGGCTCTTCCAAGAACGAATTGGGTCCACACTCTTCTCATTTAACTGCTCGGTGGATGTTTCCTCTTTTTTCCATTTTTTCCTAAATCATAAAGGTTATAACATCAAAAACATAGGTCGCCTTTATATCTGTTAGATTATAGATGGTTATCTAGACAAGAGTCTTTTTGGAGTTGAATTCTCAATTACATGAGAGTTTTGATAGTTTGTGTCTGTACATATATCAATTCTTTCATTTTTATTTTGGGAAAATTCATATAAATTTTGATTTGAATGAGTTGGCTATGTGCATTTTCCTGTGCCAAAACTTATTAATACCATTTCTTTTGCTATCGTTGTAAATAATTATTACTGTTTTTGACTTATATCCAAGGTAATCTCAACTTGTGTAGTTATGTACACACGAAACACATTGTTATTATGAGTACCAAGTCCTACTCTCAAGATTTTAAGAAGTAAATTGTTATTTACCTTATCTTCTACTTATGATTATCATATTGACCTTCCTACTAGTATCTTTACCGTTATATCTCTTATGTGAAGGATATCACTTAACCTTTTCATTTCAACTATTCCACTTCAATTCATATCCCACATACAAGATCAATGTATAGCCAGTCTCAGTTCGTTCTGTTAAAGCTTTCCATCAACTTGCTTTCTATAATTAAGAATCTTATCTCACATTTTCATATTAATTATAAATTCCCGATGAAGCAAAAGTCCTTTCTAGGTACCTCCATTTTATCAAGGTATACCTTAGATTGAGTATTTCTCCGTTCCTCCAATTGATATTTGTTGTAACAAAAAATCCAACAATATTTGCTCCCGATTGTTTTCATCATTAAACATAGCATTGTCAAAAAAAAAAAGCATACACTGTGGCACTTCATAGTGTACGTCTTTGTAAGCTCATATCATATATAATGTAGAACACTATCAGGTTAATGCATTTTCTTGTAACCTCTTTCTATTGGTGCTTAGAAGAAAGAAATTTTTTTTTTTTGAAAATAAGCTACTTATTTTATAGCAATACCTGTATTTGAAATCTTTATATTGATTGACTTCTTTTAAGTAATCCCTTAGAAGTGAAATTTTTGTTCGCACCCCTTCGCATTGTTTTACTATAGGATTGCTAGCCTCGTCCTTTTTTTATTTTTCTTTCTCAAGTTACTGACACCCTGTTATACATGACTGAATATAAAATCAGATGTTTACGCTTGAACATGGCTGACTGATAATACAAAGGATAAAATGATAATATTGTCGTGCATTAGCAAGTTTTGTTGCTAAAGAGATGTCATTTTATTTTGAGTGTTACGAGTGAAAGTTTCCCTAAGATTAGTTTAATTGAATGGAAGTTAGTGGTAAAACTTAGCACATTCTGGAGGACTTGCTTTATATGATTATGCATCTCTATCATGGCTACATATGGAGCCTCAAGTTTAATGTTGGGTTGAAGTCTTTATTTTTAATTAGTGAATTTTACTATGTTTCTTAGGATAACTTTGTGCCTACTCTCTCAATCACTGTTATCAGTAAGCTATGGGATTGTTTTTGTAAATATATATTTTTTCAGTTATCTAACTTTTGTTACTATTATAGACAAGTCCTGGCATTGACATGATGGCAGACCCTTTTCTGGGTGTTTTTGGATATCCAACAAATATAGAAGAGATAGAAGAATCCAATACCTTAAGCACGTTGCCTAGAACACAATCACGTAGCTACAGAAGATATCAGCGTAGGCATCGAAAGCGGCATCAAGAAGAAACTCCTCTGAATTATCAGCGTGCATGAGGACTGCAAGATGAATATGATATTCAAACCTTCTTCAAATTAGAGAACCGAATTGAATAAATACAATTCAAGCGAATGAAGGTTTATGATTTCTTATACATTGTTTCATTTAAGATATATGCAAACCAAATATGTGCTATATGCGGTTTAATACATTGTTTCATTTAAGATATATGCAAACCAAATATATGCTATATGCGGTTTACTTTGAAATCCCATGAGAAACTAATCTAGTAGTCTGTGTCGGAAAGCATATTAGCAAGTGAAAATAATTAGGCGATGTTTCTTTACTTATAAAGAAGAGACATAATTTATTGGAGAATATGAGTAAAGTTTCTTTGCTAATAGGTTTATGTATGAAAGTAGTGCTTACTTTTTTGGCTTGGCCTCTTTTCTCTCATTTTTGCAGGAAGGATCATGACACCTTGGGTTATTTATCTTTTAAGGTTAATAATAGATAATAGATTAGGTATTTATATAATATCTTTAATATTATGTTTGGGTAGGGTATCCATTTTCCTTGGTTTTTTATATATTAAATATAAAGAGTACTATATTTAGTGAAACTAAAATAAAATTGCAGCGGTTTTGAAAATAAAATTACATTTGGTCTTGAAATAAAAATAGGTGTCATTTTTAACGAACCTTGGTACCCCCTCTTTAACAGCCGCTGCATATTTTCCCTCTTCCTTTGCTATCAAGGTTCTATTCGTCATGAAATTCTCTCTCTTCATGGTATCTTCTCCGCTCTCTTCCCAATTATTTTATTATTTTATTTACCTTTTGTAAGGGTTGACCATTCCCCTTCTTTAGTGGGGTTTCTTATCCTCTTAAATGATTAAATTATTAAGTATTTGTTTTTTTAGTTCTATATTAATACGTGTATATCTCTAATAACTTTGATCTAAGCATCCTACTAGCTCATATTGAAATTGATATGAGATTGTAGATGCTCCAATATTTTGTAAAGTATATGTTTTGGCATAGTGTCCAGTATGAAATGTTTTATTTAAAATTGTCAAAATTTTCTAGCATGTATATTCAGATTTCTTGCATGGATTCGAGTGAAGTCGACCACCGAAAAACTTATATTTGCATGATGAGATATATGTTATCTCTAATAGGTCGACTCAGAGGTTTGTACAGATTGATGTGGTTATCCATCAAGATTCACACGACGGTCATGAACCTCGAATCCGGGATCTTGAGAGTTGTGCTTTGGCACAGATATATGAAAGTACATCTATAATTATTTGTGAGTTAAATAGAGTAACAAATAAAATCTCGAGATTACTCACTTAATTTTATAAATTTTATTAATATTTCTTCTTCAGCGATTTTATATTTATAGATTAAACTTTTTACAATTATTAATCATTGTATTAGGTTATGAGCTTGTAATGTTTCAATGTTATTAATTAATTTTATTTGTTACAAGAAAATTACAGGACATTTCAAAACTTGACGGAATTTATGGAAGTAAAATTTTAAAATTTTTATGTAACTTAATTTATTTTACACGTGAAAAGAAAATAAAAATTTAAATACCCAAATTTAATAATAATTATGATAATAAAATTCAGAGGAAAAATATTAAGCAAAGAGACACAAAAGTCTAAAAATATGCATATAGGGATAATTATGAGAATATTACACACACAGAGATCATTAATGTACTCAATACTTCTTTTAGAAGAATGTGCGAAGCTGGTTCTTCTGTTGAATGTTTTTTTTTTTTTGTTTTTTTTTTTGTTTTTGTTTTTGTTTTAGAAGTGTTTTCTATATTTTAACATTAATAGAGCTTTGCTTGTTATACAAATCGATATAAATTGATGTGTATAAGTAAGATAAAATTTTAATTTTTTTTCCATAAAACATTTATTTTTTTCGTTTAAAATCTAAAAGTGATAACTAATTTGAAATAAATGGATTATAAAACTTTTGATTAAAACGTTTACACTAAATAAAATACATTCAGTACTTGCAAATACAAATAAATTCAGTAATGGTCGAAATTTTTTATATGAACTGAATTTGTGATTATATGGTCTTAAAATCAATTAAGCTTGACAAATTTATAATCTTAATATGTCATAGTATATATGTTTTAAGAAAATATTTTGCACATATAAAATTCCAATTATTTTGTATTAAAAATAGTGTAAAAGTCACCTGAAAGAGAAAATTTTGAAATCAATTATTAATATTAATTAATATTGTAATAGAAGGAGTAAAAATTCAAAAACAAATAAGAGCAATAATAATACCAACGTCAATGTCTCAACTCAAACTCCAGCAATCTTGTTGCCGTTAATGTTACAACCCAACTTCTCTTAAAACTCAATCATGGCATTTATTTTTCAATGAAATTCTGTTAAAGAAGTTAAAAATATAAAACCATTAAATATCATTTTCTGCCTTCACGGTATTCTGAAAACCGGCGTCAACTTTTCACCGCAATAAATAAATATTGAATCACTAACAAATACTCTTAGAAATGATCGGACTAATGACTTATACAATATTTAAATTCACGACGTAGATACTACATAATTGGTTATGTAAACCTCATAAAACATTTTCAATGAAACGAATTTAACTCAATCGGTTTACCTTGCATCTTCTTCTTAATCTTCTTCCTGGGGTGTTGAATATAAAGTGGAGGAAGTAGTCACATATTGATGGTATCATCAATATAAAACCTAGGGATGCCATCCATGAACACAATTAGAAACGGGCAGTCAAAGTACACTTAGCATGCAAACACAAGAATCTTCAATCCATGTTGAGAACATACACTAATACATTTACCTTACGGGAGAAGAGTGAAAAACGATGAGATTACACAAAAATTTACACAACTCTTCACAGTCTTCCAAGGGTTATATTTATCTGCAGATTTTCTCTCTTTTCTATTCCTAAAAATGACTTCTACATTCTTAACTGGCCACTCTACTTAAATGGTTTCAATCCACCAAAATTTCCCTACTAGGACACAGCATATTCATTAACTTTTAATTTGATATCTGTTAGTCGCATTACTCGTGAACTTAATTGTAGTATATTTTTCGTTTCAGATTCTTATCTTCGACAGAACCTGACGATGTAAAGGATTATTGGGAGAGACCGTTTCTTAGATGGGTTGTATGTACTTACTGAGGTCTCTCTACTCGTACCTCGTAAAGTTGCATGTTCTAATTTCATTTCTCCATTCTATATTCATTTCTATATTCATTATCGTCTTGGTCATCCATCTTTGAAAAATTTGAAAAAAAATGTGTCCCGAGTTAGTGTCGTTGTTTAACCTCGAGTATAAAACATGTCAGTTTGTTAAACATCATCATATTTCTTATAATCATAGAGTTAATAAAATATCATTTACTCCATTTGAAATTGTCCACTCTGATGTCTGGGGACCTAGTCTGGTATCCTCTGTCGTATGTTTTCGATATTTTATTACCTTTAGTGATGACTTTTCTTGTATCACTTGGGTGTACTTAATGAAGAATCATCCCATTTTCATCTATTAAATAATATTTACGTTATCTTTGGAACTAGCGACGCGTCTATTTGTGTTAAAATTGATACCATATTTCTAGCTTTCTTAGTGAAATTTACACTTATGATCGATTTGTCAGTCATTTTGTGTTGATACACCTCAACAGAATGAAGTTGCTGAGCGTAAGAACCTCCACTTACTGAATGTGACCCGTGTTCTTTTATTTCGAATGCGTGTTTGTTGAACGAGATTTTGCACGCGTTTCCGCAACAAAACACAGGTCATAAATAATATAGTATTTAAAAGTAAGAGTATCGTCTCCGTAGGAAATGTATTAATCAATTATCAAAATTAGGAACTACTCCTAATATTTAAAAAAATCAAATATGGAATGTGAATAATTGCAATAATTAAAAGAAATAATTAAATAAATAAATAAAATAATAAAAAATTTGTTTAA
>JAYMTC010000856.1:0-10474 GCA_036897605.1 Melianthus villosus
TGGAGAACTTATTCCTAAAAAGTTTCTTGATTGGAACTGAAGCTTGAGTTTTTTGCAATTACTTATAATCAATTAGAAACCATTTGTCATGAGGCAAGTGTAGACAATAATATCAACAACATTGTCCTTTGTTTATTTCATGGTCGGTTCTCATTTAAGTTCATGGACTAGGGCGTGAGCTTTCAAGGAACCCCAGTTATTACCTTACTCAGTTGTTGATTTTATTATCAATGATTTCTTTCTGATCCCTTAGTTGATCTGTTGCTCTGAAGGTGTCTGACAACTTCTCAATATATAATGTATTTTACAGAATGCGCTGGAATGTGGTATGAAGCGGAACAGTGACCAAACTGTGTCACTTTTTTTGTCCAAAAAGCTTGAGAAACGCAGGCACGGTTTTGAGTATGCAGCCTTAGAGGTTAAGAATCATTTGGAGAAACTACTCTTTTCTGATATTGTTCATACTGATATGATAATGTGAGTGCACTTCCTTAATTCGTTGAGTTTAATGATAATGTTCGTTATTTATGTTAATTGATTTTTTTTTTCCTTTTAGATTTTCCCCACTGGCTTCTAGCAATGTCAAACTTAGTCCTTGGGTTTGCCATTTTCACATAATCAAGGTAATGCAATTGTAAAGTGTCATAATTTATTAATATTTAGTCCTTGGATTTTGCTAACAAGTCCCAAGGGCATTTGCTTAAGTCTGCTATTAATACTATTTGCTGTTCCTTTCAACACTTTTCGGTGAAGTTTTTTTATTAATGGTAAAAGCATTTTCAAAATCATACCAAAAGTAGCTCTTGTTAGCATTTTCCTTAATCGACAACCATCTTTCATGTGTGTCTTACAGGAAATCGTAAGGAGGAGAAGTCTGAAGGTTCATTCCATCATTGATTCTCTTTACATGAGGCGTGATGCAATAATGCAACAAATGAAAATCAACCTTCCCAAATTTCAAATAGCAAGCAAGTAAGCTACTCCTTGTGCAAGAGTGCTTCAAATGTGTTTCTATGTTCTTCATGATTTTAGGCTGTCTTAATATGGAAATTAGTTATTAATTGGAGGTGTTCCAGATAATCTTCCCATGCTTTACCTGCTATAATAATTACATTGAACGTATTTAAGTTTTGATATAGATTATCCATAATCTCTCGAGTAAGATATCTCACATGTTCTCGTCATAGTCCCTAATAAAGAATATTATGAAGACTCTACCAAATTTAGATAATAATCTTCTTGAAATCAACTGACATAAATGTACAAAAACTTGTTTCTCTTCATGAGAAGCTGATCTTTTTGTGACCATGGTCACCTACTAGGATTTTGAATGTAAGAGTATAACTGTTGAGGGAGGTGTAAAATATATTTAGTTATATATGGTCAGATTTAGATTTTCTGAATGCATCAAACGTGAGGCACCATTCCAATCATTTTACAATGCACTTGCCTGTACTATTCTAATTTTGTACTTTTTTTTGACATTGGATGTTTATTTTGCAGGCAATGTTTTGTTGGTGGTACAACAATGGAAGATAGTGAAACGATTTGCATCACTGTAACAATTGAAAATTCAAAGAGTTCTATACAATTAGAAATGGTTCAAAACTTGGTGATACCAATTCTTCTTGGAACTGTTATAAAAGGTTGTTTTTCCCACCAAAGCTATTTTGTTTTTGATGATTTAAATTGTTCTTGATGTTTTATTAAGTTATGTCGTGCATCTACTTGGTTTAAAAGCTTAGTCGGGTCGGGAGTCCTCTGACTTGAAGCATGTACGCTGTAAACTTACCTAAATATGAGTACGGTCACATGTGAACACGCGTGTCCTGTAATGAAATGTATGGGATAAATAAGGAGGGGCACACACACCACACTTCATGCTCTGTCATGTCAATTAACCATTTTATGAAATGTAGCTTCCTGTCTTTCAACAAGTTATTCCTCTCTGAATTTTTCCTTTGAGGTTCTTTGTCAGGTGTGATACGTAATTGGAATTAATTTGACAGAATTGGCTTATAACTTTTTAAATACACTGTCTTCGATTCGGAGATAATAAAATTTGTGCATGCATACAGTTTAGGAGCTTCGCTTTAAGTCAAATATAGAAATTAATTTTAGCAAAGATGTTATCAAAATTACAGTCAATGCAGCATCGTTGTTATACTTTTGTTTGCTAAATTGTTCAACAATGCGTGTCAACCCTTTATAACTTGCACTACATACCCCAGAGAATTTGTTTGATATAATGGAATTGCTTAATAGATTTTTATGCATCTGTCAACATCATATAATAAAGATTCTATGTCCAGTAAAATTGTCTCTGTCCTTTTAGAATGCTTCTCTATTTTATAACCTAAAGAAAAATATCAACTCCTTCAATGTAATCAGTAGCACTTATGATCTCTGGTTTATAAACCCTAATTTAGGGAGACATGTATTGTAGTGACTGAACACAAATGTCATTTGTATGATAACAGCTCACCAGTTCTATCAAATAATATGACACACATATTGAAGTAGTTGGAATTACTGTTGGGAATCAAATTGCATCACTAACTTTCTTTTTCTTTTTCTTGTTCAGTTTTGTGTTTTATCTATCTTTATTTGGAATATACTTTTATACATAAATATTAATATAGTATTAATATGACGAGGCTTTTCCAATGCACACCGATTCAATCTTTGTTATATGCTTTCTGTACAAGTTATATTTAATGTTCAAACTTCTTGGCTCCTTATTCTTTTTTTTATAATTGTATATATCTTGAATGATTATACGGGAAAAATAGTTATATAAGATGGAGAGAATGGGCTATTAGAATATTATAAATTGAAGAAGAAAAAGTGGTGTTTCCAATCCAATGACAGAATAAATGTAGAAAATTTTAAGTTCACCCAAGAGAGAAAAATTAGAAGTTGATTAAATTGTTTCTCTTTCTTGTTTTTGGATAATTTCCTATATTACATTAGAATTCGGCATTTTGAAGCCATGTTTTGCAATTGTGACCTTGATTTTTGTGTATGATTTTGAAATTTAATGTGTTTTTTTATCACAATCTTGTAAATGTTTGATGGAGACATTGACACATTTGAAAGGATGTTATTCCAGTGTTTGGAAGGTTTCCCCTACGTTGTAAAGATATACAAGTACTGGATTGTTGACATTTGACCCTATCTTTCTATATGGTTGGCAGGCTTTATGGAGATCAAGAAGGTGGATATTTTATGGAAGGATGGAGTTGATGTTTCAAAATGTCATAGAAGGTCTTCCGGGGAACTGTACCTGAAGGTTTTAATGTCTAAAGATTGTGACAGGACAAGATTATGGAGTATACTTATTGATGATTGTCTCAAGATAATGGATTTGATCGACTGGACCCGCAGTCATCCAGATAATATTAATGATTTTTGTTTGGCTTATGGTATAGATGCTGGATGGAAACATTTTCTCAGCGTATGTTTTTCTTTGTTATGATTCTCTTTCCTTTTTCCTTTTTTTTTTTTCATAATTTGCATTTGAACACAACTTTTTTTAACTACTTTTGTTTCCAACTGCAGAATTTGGAGTCTGCAGTATCTGATACTGGAAAGAGTGTACTTCCTGAACATTTACTTCTTCTTGCGAACTGCCTATCAGTTTCCGGGTCATTTGTTGGTTTGAATGCGAAAGGCATTGGACAACAAAATGACTGTGCGTCTATTTTGTCACCATTTGCACGAGCTTGCTTTTCTGTAAGTTCATACTGCATTTAATTTTATGCTGCTTGACTATAATATTCATGAAGTTTTTATAATTCATGAAGTTTTTATAAGTTAAATTTTGTTCCATGTTCATGTTTAGACTCCTGGTGATTGCTTTATTAAGGCTGCCAAGGCAGGAGTTACGGATGAACTTAAAGGAAGTCTAGATGCATTGGCATGGGGGAGAATTCCTCCAACAGGGACTGGCGGACAATTCGATATCATATACTCTGGGAAGGTATATCTTAAATTCTCATTAGAAGAATCAAATTGTGCAATATCAATGAAAAAACAAAATCTTAACATGGCAAATCTGAAACACAATACGGTAAATCTAATGGTTGGGGTTATATGTTAGGTGTGTGGAGTTTCCATTGGAAGTAGTGGTATGTCAAAGCTGATTTTCCGACCATGTATGCACTATTATTAATAATAATAAAAATAGTGCAAAATCTGTGGGTGGTTGCAAGATAATACTCCTAAATATGGATGGGATGTGCATTCCTAAAAAAATGTTTATAATACTTTCTTCACCTCATTATAACCTTTTCTTCCTACTTATATAAAGTCTTGTACTTTTGTATAAACTGTGATTGATGTCGAAACGAAAATGTGAGCTTGGGAAATTTGGACTTGAATTCCAAAAAAAGAATGTTGAAAATTTGGGTTCAAAATTGGGTTGAAGGTATTTTTGGCAACGGCCTAAATATTCCATACAAGATTAAGGTGTCATTTTGATAAAATTGAGTATTGAATAGTGAACAACGTTTGAATACATCTGAATTGATTGATAAATAATTAAGAGGTAATGACTTAATGATAAAATACCTCAAATTCTAATATTTAGAATTACTAATTATGTGTAATCTCTTAATGATTCGGATATAATTCTTACATTTAATTATTAAGAGGCATTACAACTCTATTAAGATGTTTACGTAAAAAAAAATGGTCAGTTTACTTAAAACTTAAAGATCAAGTGAATTGACCCATTAAGAGAGGTAACAAACAACATCTAAGCCACTAACGAAATAACTAATACAACAACAATACTAAAATCGTTATCTCAAAATAATTTGAGCTGGACTACAAAAACCATCAAAATAGATCAACAACATGAATCCTCCTTCTCCACTTACTCCACTTCAGGGAGATGCATGCATTCAAATTTCTTATATTCATGTATTTTCTAATCATTTCATTCATGTTTTCTTTTGTCCTCCTCTACCTCTGATCAAGTCTACATAATCTCATTTTTTAATCTCCTAATAGGCGCATCTAAAATATCTTGTTGGATATGAAAAAACTATCGTAAACGATCAATCGGTCTTATCTCAATTTTTTTCGAATATCCTTATTTTTCACTTTGGTCTTCTTTGTATGGCCACACATCCACATTTCCGCTACTTTCGTCTTTTGTTCATATTGTTGCTTCTCTTTTAGCTTTAAAGACATTTCTTTATCAAATAAAACACTAGTAGTTTTCTTCTATTTCAACCCACCTACCTGAATCCTATGATTAACATTACCTTCAATATCAATTGTATTCACTAATAGTTTCTAGAAATCAGTCTTGGAGTGACGTGAATCTTCTTACACTTGGGTTTTTAAAAAGATTATAGGAAATTTCAAGAATTTTTTATTACCTTCAACTTTAAATATTTACATTGCTTATGTAGCAGTTTCCATTTAGTTACTGTCAATTGTGAGTTTGAAAAGGAAACTAACCCAACCGAAACCACATTAACTGGCCCATAAGAAACCTATATAATTGTGTGCAACTATATTGTGGTTGGTGAACAGTAGTACCATACTATGTCGGCATATATCCTGTACTTTTTATATTGGCATGCTTACTTGTATAATGGTTTTCACTCTAAATGATTGTGCTAGATGATGTATTCTGCATGCACTTAAGTTTTGGTTATCTTTTTACCTAAATGTAACATGGATAAAGAATTTTGTTGATATATGAAATTGTTGTTTAATTATGAACACCGTATGTTTATCAATGTGTGGAACTGTTTTGAAATGATCATGAGCTTAAATAGCCAGTAAGACCCAAAATCAATCGTCTAGATCTTAGTTGCAGGAATCTTCGAGACGGAGAATGAGTCCGTCTCTAAACATCTATTCTCAATATATAATTTTTATAATTTTTACGATTCCCCGCTTCCCTTCTCGCACCTGCTCACGCTTCGTGCTACTATGGTCTAGATACATAAGTGTATATGTACATGCACGTTAATCCACCAGTCACTGTTATCGTGCTTTATTTTTGTTGTGAGAATCATATTAGTATTTATTTTATTTATATAAACCTACAAGAGTGTTTCAGACATTTTAGTTATTGGTTATTAATACATTATACATACACAGGTGTAAATCTTTTAAGCCTTTACCTAAATTACTTTCAACAATTTTCCAGGTAGAACCAAAATCACTCTCTCGATACATCATAACGGTATATAGACGTGCACGATGATCCACCACTCACTGTTATAGTGCTTTGTTTTCAGCTAATCCATGTTCACATGTTCCAGTTTTCTATTTTTGACAAGCTTAATGTGATCAGAATGCATACTATGTGTTTGTTTGGTATTGTATTTAAGTACGATGATTCTGCGTTGTAGTTCCATTTTTTAGGCAAAATGTGAGAATCTAAATGCAAAATCACATTTTCAAGCACAATGCCAAACGAGTACTATACTTATAACTATGTACTAGATAATATAATTTAACTTCACTATATCTACAGACTTGAAGCTACATGTGTGTTTTTAAACCAATGTCATTTCGTATTTCTCGATGTTGTCTTCAGCTTAATTTTCATGGTATTGGTTCGCATTTTGTTGTCTGGGATGGGGAAGGACTGTCTTCCACTGATAAAGTCATTTTCCTTAATGAAATATATTTTCTTTTTATCAGGGACATGAACTTGCTAAGCCTGCAGATGTCTATAACTTGTTGGGTAATAAAATCAATTCTAGCAAGCAGAATGTCAAGATCGGAGTGGAAAGTGCTCATATTCACATCCCATACAAAAGTGGTGCTCAGTTTGCTTACGCATATGGTGGTCTTGCCGCTAAGGGACTCAAGAAATTGGGTATATCCACATCAGACTTAAGACGTCATTTTTCAGTTGATTATATTCAGGGGATGTCTCGTAAGCTGAAACATATATTACACCAGAAGTAAGTAGATCTTACATTTATCTTTTCCTTGTGTGTATGCCTCCTTGAGTCATGTTCTCAATTATCTGAATTTTTGTTGTTTCTTAAACTGTTTTTATTTTGTACAAAATTAAGGTTAACTATTTTGTTGAATTTTATTAATGTAGGTATTCCGTCAATCAACATTTGAGTGAAAAAGACAAGGCAATACTGATGATGGCTTTGTATTTTCATCCTCAAAAAGAGAAGAAGATTGGAACTGGAGTTCAGGACATTAAGGTATTTTGTACGAGTAAATTTCAGTCTGGCCTTACACCATTTATTCTCATCTACATGAAGTTAAAACACCATATGCCTATTCTAAAGATGATAAAACCATTTCTATTAATGTCTCTTTCGATTTCTGCCACCTCGATCATTCCATGCATGTTATATTTATTTTTTTTGTATATATATGTATACAGATAGATGCTAGGAAATCAACATAAGTCAGTCACACTGCATCTAAGTCTTGTATCTGGTCAATATGAACAATGTTTGATACTCATATGTTTTAAATTAGTTGTATCTTTTTAAGCTTGGCTAAAATTAAAGAAAGAAAGTTTGAATATAAAATATATTAAATTACCATGTTCAATTTGTTAAGTATATTAAGACTTTGAATCTTAAAAATATTTGATGTTTTTAGTTTAATATCGAATGGGACCAACTAATCTGAGACAATTTTTTTTATTTTTTTAAATGACAACTAATTTGAAACGGAGTGAGTATTGTATAAATAGTTGAAGTCAATCCCCTTAGTTTTTGGTTTTGGGAGAAGCAATGATGAAAATATGAGTCATGCTGAATAATATCATACTGTACTCCAATACTAATATGCATTAGGGATTGAGAAGTAACAGGCTGACGAGGCAGAATATGTGGTTCTCATTTTTTTTTTGGGTCGATATCTGTTCGGGAGTGTATTTTAAGAGATCAGAGTTGTCTTGCTACACTTGTTAATCATACTAATCTATACCATTGGTATTGACAAAAATTCTTAACTTATAGTAAATTTTTCTCTCTTAAGCTATGTTTTGATAGGGTAATTAAATAGGAGCTTTTAATTCCATCGATTTTACTTATTCTAGTACAAAGTGCAAATAAAGTGAAAATATAATTGTATTATTTTTACGATTTTTTGGAGAATTTGGTAATTTTAGAATTCTATCAAAACATGTAACCCCACAAGTTTAAGCTAAAATAAAATGAAGTGGAATTTTAAAATACTGACCCGATTGAAATATCCTGCACAAATCACCTTAGAGTAAAGAAGCATCTCCGAAAGCTCACCCTCGAATTAGGTCCTGACACGTAGGTTTTCCATAGAGATTAAATGACTCAGGAATGATATAATCCAAGACCTCTCCCCAGTTAATGAACAAAGAGCCGAAAAAAATAAATAACATTTACCTCGTCTTCCTTTAAAAAAACACAGGAGAAGGTAGCCCATAAGTTTACCATTTTGTCTTCCTCATGTACTAGGTTTACCATTTTTTTTCCTTTTCTACTGCATCCATTATTCCATAAATGAGCTTCATATCCTACGTGTCCATCTATCTCCCGTAATTTCTCATGCTTTCATCTCTACTCAACGTTAATTACTTTCATGAATTTATGCACAAATAGATGGATTCGAACAAAATTTGCTAAAAATCCCTAAATAAGGTATGATGTGAGATATTAGGTCAGTTAATTGTCAATTTTGTTCATTTTTGTAGGTGGGGAAACACACTAAATATGAAGATGCTAGCTGTTTTATTATAGAGAGAACAGATGGTACCTATGAGGACTTTTCGTATCATAAATGTGTGCTTGGTGCTCTTGAAATTATTGCACCAACAAGAGCGAAGAACTATCAAACGAAATGGCTACGACATGATGCTGATTAAACTCTGACACGAATGCTAAATAAACTGTACTTTTTGTTCTATTCTTTAATGATCGTTTCTTATCTCTCTATTTTGATAATGGTAGCCCATTCTCATGCCTCTTTTTGCTTCTTCTACTGAAACTTGTTTCTTGCCGATCAAGTTATGGATCGGCAGGAAAAAAATGATTAGTAGAAGTAGCAACGAAAAGCTTTGTAGTGGGCCAATCCAATTTCATGTTGTACCAATATTGTACAAATCAAGGCAAACAACTATTTTTGCTGCCATTTTGTTGACATGAACTGGCAGAGATTGGCGCCAAATTGTGTTAGTATTCATTTTTTTGAATGCTGAAAGATAATTCATTGGAATTTTAAACCTAATTCCAGTTAATGAAGTTGGTTGTAGGTATCAATTTTGCTCAAAGGTTTGAAGTTGTGTACTGTGTTATTAACAATTTTATATTCATCATCTTATTTGTGGTTTTATTATATTTAACAAAAATAGCTTATTCAATTGGATAAAGTTGACCAATCAAATAGTGACTAACTTTATCAATACATATTATAATTGCTTATAAATTTGTTATAGTATAAATTTTACATATATTGGGTTAATTAAAAAAAATGGTTCCCCTTATTTAGATATTTTTATTTTTTGTCCTTATTTCAATTTTAAAAAAATAGTTCTAACTATTTACATACATTAAGAATTAAGTCAAATAATTAACGACGGTTTTTTTTTTTCTCTGTTTGTTTCTTATACGTGTGTCAAGTGAGAGTGAAATTATAATTGATTCGTCTCACCCTTTCTTCAACTGTCGCGACTACACCTAGGGTTTTTCTAATTCTAGAAGTACTATGATGTTTGATATTGTTCACTTTGATGTTTGGGGCTCTTATCATGTGCCTTCTCGTACTGAGTTTAAGTGCTATATTTTTTTTTATCGATGATTATTCTCGTTGTACATGCGTGTACTTGATGCATATTAAAAGTGACGTTTTTTTTTTGTTTCATTTAATCGTGTTTGTATTAATTTTGATGTTAAAATTCAGATTATTCGGAATGATAATAGTATAAAATATGTTGATAGTTTATTTTAAAACTACCTTGATGGTTTTGACATTCTTAACCAGACGTCTTGTGTTGGTATTCCTCAACAAAATGGAGTTACTGAATGCAAGCATCAGCATCTTAATGAGAATTGTTGATCATTTTTTATGTCTATGGCAATGCCAAAATCGTTTTTGAGTGACGCGCTTTTAACAACTGCAATTCTTATAAATTGTATGTCATTATGGATTTTAGACTTCCGCACACCTTTCTTAGTTTTGACTGGGTCTGACCGCTCATTTCCTCTTCCGCATAAAATTTTTGGTTGTGTTGCTTATGTTCATATTTAACCTCATAAGTATGATAAAATGGATCATCGGTCTCTCAAATATGTCTTTATTGGCTATTTAGCTTCTAAAAAATGATACAAGTGTTATGACCCTATTACTAATCGTCTTTATGTTTCTATGAATGTTATTTATTGAGAGTATGAACCATTCTTTATGTCTTCCTCCCTCCAGGGAAGACACGGGATGTAGAAGTGAGTAAAACTGTTAGTGATGATTATATAATTCTTTTAGTAGCACCGTTAAG
>JAYMTC010000857.1:0-10472 GCA_036897605.1 Melianthus villosus
ATATCTGCGTTCAATGTTATTTCTACAAAAGCAAAAAAGTTGTTATGCCTATTTAGTAATGATATAAATGTACTTTGGAAGTCTGAATTTGGTTGATGATATTTGTATTAATATTTTGGTATTATCAATAATGTTAGCTGTGTATAAGAATACTTATGTGTAGAAATCTCGTCTGTAAGAATACATGACAAAATATACGATCTATAAAGATTTACAAATTTTACCTACTCATTCAAATTCTGCATCTCCAAGATGTACACTTAAAACGGCCAAACCACCTCAAAATTCAATCATAAACCTCTCTGTCTCCAAATGTTTAACCGACAATGTTTTGGTCTAGCTAATATGAAACTCGTAAAGTAATCACAAACTCTACTTCCTACATTATTTTAAGTCTGGATTCAATTTCACCAAGCCTAGCCAAACATCTGCCCGTGTACCAAACAACTACCCATTTTGGTTATTACAAGTTCCACAGTTATAATTCCTCTGTAAACAGTAGTTTAGTAATTGTAGCTATATAACACATTAAAAATGTTAATTTTTTTTTTATTAGAAAAAATGTTAATTTTAAATGAATCTACATAACCACACAAAGATAGTAATAATAAGGAAAATTGTGAACTCAATTGACAAATCATAACACCGATTATCTGAAGCAAAAAGTAATCAGAGACTTACAGTGAATAGTGGCATTGAATTAGTAAACCCAGTAGCCACAATCAAATCTGTTGTTGATCATAAAAGAATGAATCTGAAGCAGTTCGGATTTATGATGATCTCGTCAGCCGAAAAAAGATAGAAAATGATATCACGATATTCTGGAGGTACGGAGGAATAGGGTCAAGCCCTAACATAGGTTGTCTGTCTGTCTGCCTGACTGCCCGCCTTTCGGCGGCCGCCTGTACACACCAAGTGTGAAGAAGCTGCCGAAGGGAATCATGGCAATTGTCCACGAATATGCATATTTAAGTTTTCTATTATTTATAAGATTTTTTTAAATGACTGGGATTTCTCTACTGATATATTTGATTGAAAATTAATTTCTCACAACTTATGCGCTATTTTAAATTTTAATTTAATATATTTGAATAAAAAATTTATTTATTCAAATGATTATTTTGTGAATTTATATCATCAATTTTTTTTTTACTTATAAGTTAATATTAAAAAAATTTAAACAAGTACTAACACTATTAACTATTTAATTTTAAAATATAATTACTAAAACTATTCTATGAAATTTGTCTATATTTGATTATAATTTATAACATAATATTTGAAGTAAAAATCAATTAACCCTAATTTTTTTTATTGACAAATGTCATATTTCTAAAAATTTTAATCAAATAAAGTAAAATAGTTATTATTTAAAAAAGTCATCTTATACAAACAAACTTTGTGCTCTTTACAGAATCATTTGGAAAGAAAATATTTTTTTTATAAAAATCATGTTTTGTTTAAACAAATATACTTTAAGATATTTATTTTGTAACTCAAAATTTTTTATTATTTTTTTTTAAAAAAATTATTGCACAAGTACCAATTTTCTTTTTATAGATTGTTTCATAAAGGACATTAAAACAACTAAATATCAAATAAATAAATTATCACTATTACACTATACATAATTTTTATTTCCAATTAGATTTTCTAATTTTAAATTTTTTTTAATAAAATATTTGATCAGTGATAATTGAATTAATCCCGATTTAAAAGTGATAATTGAACTAATTCCGACTTAAAATTAAACTGCTCGAATAAAATTAGTATACACGTGGGATAATACACGTGATTAAACAAAAAGAACATAAAACGCTTGGCACATCATCCCTTAAGCTTATTAATTAAGGTGTACCTAAGAGTTAAGATCACATTACGTAATGAAACTTTATCAATATACTAATTGATAATCTAATTATAATTTTCAAGTTCCTGGAACCAAGTCAACTTTTAAATTATGCTTTCTGAACATTTTATTTAGGTATGATGTTTCTATCTTACAATATTATTTCATAATACAAAATTATTTATTATTCGAACACAATATGATTGCAGTTGTAATTATACGTTTAAATTTTCATTTTTTTACAAAAAAAATAAAGTTAGATAATTCAAACACTCTCACTTTTACTTTTATTATAATTTTTCACATTCTTGGAGTTGCTATTATTATCTGGACGTGCTTCACACTCGACGTGTGATTTCCAGTTATTTAATACTGCAGAACCGTCTGACATATTTAATTTTATAATACTACTTTATAAAGAAAATTTTACAATACTATTAAAAATTTTATCGAACTCAACTCTAAAATGTAGTATGAATTTACTTAAATTCGAAATGTTTTGCTAATCATTAAAATTAAATTAATTAGACTATTCAATGAATTCCAATTTTCAACAATAAATATAATTGAAAATTTTAAAAATAAAAAATGTTGAAAGAAATTTAAAAATAAAAAAAATATATTAAAATTGAGAGAAAATTGTAAATAAAAAATATAAATATGGATTAAAATAAATGAGAGTGAAAAATAAAATATATTGAAAAAAATAAAATATTATAACATGACACGTTATCATTTCATAATAGTAATTTTAGAGATGTTCAGATAGGAGGTATGTAAGTAGTTGGCAAAACATACTAAAAACATACTTTGAAGACTGTTTTTTTGTACTGAGTTGTGACATAATGATGAGGAACTCCAACATATATATGAAACATCTGTAAAGAGTGGATCAAGAAAGCTGTAAATAACACCATAGTAGATATAGGCAATAGAAGACAGATAATTTTATGTTTCTGAAAATGGAAATAGGATGTGGATTAACTTATTACATTGAAATGCAGGGTGCTGCTGAATTAGTAATATAAGCTCACAGATCTTTTTACACTCAGCTATTTCAGTTCTTAGTTTGCTGCTTATTTCAAGGCAAGTTATGTGCTATAATACATAAGGGCAAATGGGTCATTTAGGTTTACAAACTATACGGCAACACTACATTTGGACAAGTATTGTGTACTATTCATAAATTTGTAAAAATGATTTTGAAAAAAAATAAAAAATAAAGTTGTTTGAGAGTTGCTTTTGAACAATTTTTTGGTTACAAGACGTATTTGAAGTAAATACAGATACATATTGGCAAAGGAACAAAATTCTGGGAGAAAATATATATCGAACAAACTACCAAGATTATGTTTGGGTTTCAACAAAGTTAAACTAGCTCAGTTTCTGAACGGTATCTCTCATAATTATTCAACAGGATACAAAATAAGGAAACAAAACAATGTTAAAAGGAACAAAATGGCTTCTCATAAATTATAGTGAAATCTTATGAAACTGAGGGTGGATCTGTCTTTTGACGCTTGCTGTCTGGTTCTTCTTCACTGTTTTCATGGTTAAGAGAACCATTAACAGCATCGGGACCCAAAAGAGAAACGTGTTTGCTGGTAATTGTACGACCTGCCCTAAGCTTTGGACCCCAATGCCTTTCAGGATTTGGAAGGAATCGTGCAACCTTCTTAGCCTGTGCCTTGCTAAGAGATGCAACAGCACGAGCAAAATTAGCCTGCCCAAATGGAGACAAGGAGATATGAGTACCGGCTACAGACATAAATTGGTAGAGAGCCGGCACTTGAAGGCAATATTTACCTGAAGGACTGGCTCCTTGGCGAGTATCACACTTCCTGACTGATCTGCTGGTTGAGATTTCACTGGATGATTTTTCACCTAGACAGAAATCGAATCACAAACTCAATATGTGATACCGTAAGGAAAAGTATGGCACCTTGGTTACTTGGAAGATGTCAAATCCGTCACACAGAATATGACAACCCCATATGACAGTTCGGTTACATAAAATAATTGGGTTGAAAATCCACACATGGAACGAAAATAGGAACAATTGGAATCCGATAGAAAGAACACTTGATTTTTATTAAACAAAGAGAAAAATAAAAGAAAAGGAAGTTCTTACCCAGCAGCGCATTATGTCCCAAATGACATCCATGGGAGCATCAGACTTCAGTCCCAAGGGGTTCACATGGGTTCCAGATATACGATATCCAGCATTGATCACAGCAGAACGAAACATCACAGCCGATGGGGAAGTGCATTTTAAAGTGCCACAGAGGTTGTGTAGACTCAAAAACAAAGGAACATCATGTAACTCCTGCAAAGAGTGCACAGAATGAATATTTCCATATATGCCGCGGTAAACTTTGAGTAGGTCATTCTTAACTAGCAGAAATGTAACAGAGGAAAATACTTTCTCAAAACAAAAAAGCTGGAGGCATTTATGTTATAAAGACATTGTCACATAATCTCATCTTCCTTTTTTCTAAAGAAAATGAGAACTTCGACGATTTTAGGTAAGAAGATTAATGGATAAGCTAACACAAATTATTTCAATTAGAGGAGTATAGAATTTACAAAAGATACTCCCTACATTTCATAATATCATTTTGACATGATTTGTAAAGATTAAGAAATAGATATAGCTCACAGTAAAAAGAAAAGAAATAGATATAACAAACTTCATACTCACTCTTTGTTATTTGTTAGTTATAAGAATAAGAACGGCAAACTAGTAAAAGTGTGACATTTTCCCTTAATATTTCCAAACTGACAATATTTAACAAAACTATATCTAAAATGACATATTTGAAAAAGAGGTAAATTTTTTTTTCTTTTGGGGCCGATAGCAAGGAACAAGATACTTTCTGAATAGTGAATAAATCTTGAAGTACATTAACATGGAAATGAATGTTCCACTTGTAAGTTCTAGAAGGTTGAAGCTACTTTATACAAGAAAATGTCCCTACCTCTGATACTGTTGTCAGTACAGCTGATATACGACCATAAGCAGGATAACGATTCTTCAAAAGTTTCACATCTGCAAGAATCGATGTCACCCATTCTTGATCATGGATGGGAGCAGACCATATGGGCCCACCCATGTTAAATTTCTTGCCACAGTCGCTGCATTCTTGAGGAACAATTGGTCCAAATCCTGGTAGATATCTTACGCTGTTATTCTGAAGAGAACAGGAAGTTTTGAAGTCAAAAAACATTGTCAAGATTCATATTTTCACAATTATGAGAACAAAGTCACTAAATCCAAAAAAGAAAAGAAGATGCGTTTTGAACTTTTATGAGTCTATGAATAAGATTACATTAATCAACATAATTAGCACAAGGAAAGTAAGATGGATGGATATCACTCCCGCATGATATTAGAGCCTTCTTGGTGGGGAAAATCTTACCATTGATCGTCACCCTCTACCTAATGTTCCTAAATTGATAAGCTAACTTTGACAATGAAATTGAAATGGACCATGTCTTAGTTCTTTCTATGTTACTTTGACTCTTCATTTATCATAGTATCATAGAGATGGGAGTGTGAGCAACTGCTACATACTCTAAAATTTGGAAGATGCTCAATATTACATGCACCATACTTTATATGTCCCAAAATAATAAAGCTTGTACGGCCATTGGGAGATGGTCAATATTACATGCACCAGAGACGGGGATTAGAAGAATGAAAAATTAGCATATACTCACCTTCGTCTCTTTTTAACACTTACAGGGACACATGGACAAATGTCACACATACAGGTATTTCCATCAGGCAAGTAATCAGTTGAAAAACCATAAGTCTGTTTATTTTATACAAGTACAAATACATGTACTTACAACTCTAATACACAAGGTAGCAAGATCTTGCTACTCCTATTAGATTTTTCTATCTATTCGCATCCGCACATTTATGGCATGTTCTTTGAGAGCAATAAAGAAGGAATGAGAATTTCATATTTCATTCATATAGCTCCCATAAATATAATTGAAAATTATCACAGGAAAGGAAAATCTCAATACATAGGAAATTACCTGTACTTACATTCTCCTATCACCATAAGGTAATCAAATTCTTCCATGTTTGCTACTACACTATATCTTTGTACATGTATAGAAATTTTATTTATCTAATTTTTTCAAAAAACTATAAGTAGTTTTAAGATATCTGTTGTTTAACCTATAATAAACAAACAATAGCAACAGGATCGAATGGGGAAAAAATGGAACAAATGTCATGGAATATAGAGAAAGGATATACATTTTCATTCCTTCATCCCACCGAGCAAACATACGTTTAGCATTAAGACGTGTTAAAAACAAATATATATATATATATATAGGACAATGGGTCATCAAGCACACCTTGGATACAGTCCGCCCAATAGGTTGCAGATGAAAAGAATCACAACCAACGCATTGATATACATATGAGAGCTTAAGAGGGGTGTTCTTCATTGCACTTGCAGACCTGAAGCAAATCGCACGAAATTCAGTCAAATTTATAAGGAACTCATATCTCAAGATTGATAACATCATTAACTGTTGTAACATATTCAAAGAATATGGTAACCTACGTATATATGCGAACAAAAACCCGAACATAGAAGTCCATCTGAACGGATAAGACAGGCTCAATGTACCGCTTGTAACGGTTAGCATGACTCTGCAGTCATTAATAAGAAAAAAAATCAGATAGAAGAAAAGGAACTCCATGCGATGTCATCAATAAAATGATTAACCATTACAGACAAGTTTATCACATGTTTTGATTTCTATTGTGTGGACGCCTTTATGGAAACAAATAGTGAAATAATATTACCAAATAATAATTGAAATGTGCAAAAATGCCAATTATGCAACACTATTACATTTTTTTACAGTACAGTTCTTCACAAGAAATTGTCACTATTGAGAGAATGTGTATCCTGCATATTGGTATACATGTTATTATATGTTTTCTTTGACTGGAATTTATTTACACAAGGAACTTCGAAACTCACTTTTGCAAAGATTAATTCCTTTCCTTAAATAATCCTACATAGGGATCGTTTTTAAATCTTGCAAGAAAGAGATTATGAAAATAGAGAAATTGTTGTGGGCAAACTCATCTACTCCTGTCTCTTTTCCTTTCACTGCTCTCTGGTGCCACTCCAACCTTGCTTGAAACCGTGAGGAGTTCTGGTTTATGGTTTGAATAGGCTTCTGAAACTAAAAGGCAACACTAAACTGAGCGTTTTTCTGTATCACAATGTTGATCTCCCATTAGAATTATTCAAGAGGATATATACAGTTCGAACAGTCTAAGAGCCAGTTATTTTATGCTTAAAGAACATATCTAGGCCGTCCAAATAAAACTTTAGAGAAGCTTTGAAGTGTGAGATTTCAGATACATTGGCTAACTAAGATTCTGAACTAGAGAGGTGATTATTTTTAGTTATAAATAATTATGATTTCAAGTCTAGTTATTTTTTTCAAAATGAGAGAAAATAACCTTTATTGAATATTGACGAGCAGACAACTTCCATAATATATGCAGGTAAAAGCTATGTTACTGGACTTGAATACTAGCATCTGCTGATAAGTGTCTAGAAGTGACTCAAAATTTTAAAATAAGGATATAGGGCTAAGAAGGGCAAAAAAAAGGATATAGGTGTGCAGATACGTAACATCAACAAATGGACACAAAAAGGATTTGATAGATAAGAACTGAAAGTGACCAGGACGTTGTAAACGAGTATCTCTAGGAAATATATTCAGAAATACAGTTCAGACCAGTATCTTTATTTCCTTGGCGAGAAGTATTGAGAGTGAATGCTATGCATATTAAGCTCATTTACTATCAGTTTGAGCTTTTAGGACAACCAATAACTCACCAAAGGGAAACTTTTGTTCCAATATAATTACTCTCAAAAAACATGGAAGTACCTCGATGCAGGAAAGAAGGATCCTCAAAGCCATTTCGTGGCAGTACTTCCCTCTCAATGGATAGGAACCATACCTATTGCCGCAAATCAATTGTTAAAAGGTAAGCCCATTAAACAATACTATTTTAAGGTTTTGTAGTGCAAAGAATCTCACTTGGAATAGCAAACCTCCCCATTACCCCCACAAAGTACAGCCATGTCAGTTGCTGTGCACATTAGCATGCCTCCATCAGCAACAGATTGAACCGCAGAGTCCAAGAATACAGAAGGTGAGCCATAAGGATCGAGATCGACCTGCGACACAACAGATATTGTGAAAACTGGCCCACGAAAACAAGTGCCAACATGAATCTAAAACAACCAACCAAAACAAATTTGACAATATACTAACTCTAAACTTAGTTGACAATCGTGAATCCTGGCCTCAGTAACAGGTAATGAAACTAGCTCATCTAATTTGTGCTTTGACAGCGAGCACAATTTTCTCAAAAGAGTTCAGAATCGATCGAGAGCTTAAAATGCACATATACTGAAACAATAACGCTAACAGCACGAAACAATGTGCAACCAATGTAAATCAAGGTGTACTACTGAAGGAGAAATCCCGAAAAAAAAGTTATATTATATTAGTAGGTGTAACGGGAAAAAACAATCTACCAAAGATAAAAGGCTGAAAAAAATATTAGAACAACAAAGATTTCAACTGATTCACCCAAAACTCAACATCACAGATGGCCGACCATTATTTTCTTTAAAAGGCACCAGGAAACAACTAACAGCTTAGTTTTCCATTTATGGAAAGTCCAAGATAGGCGAAATTTTGTACCACATCGAACTCCTTTGGGTGTGTAAGCATGTAGACACGAGCATCAGAAAGATGTGATTCCACCTTTGAACTTGCTACTGAACCATTGAACTTTATATTTCTTCGACAAGCTTCAACAGAGGCTGCAAAATAAAAAGGTAAATATTGAAGTAACAAGTAAGATTAAGATCTACTACAACTTTATAGGAAAATTTGGCTCATGAGTTTACTAAGATTTAAGAGAGCTGGAGAACACCTTTATCATTATCTAGTGCCACAACTTGACCAACACCTTCTACTTCACGAGCATATCTTAGGGCTCTTAGCCCAGAAGCTGACAGTGCCTGTGAACCCATAAATAAATGACCCAGATGAATTATTATATGGTGGAAAACATCAATAATGAATTACAGAAATGAAGCACGTGGCTGAAATAAATTATGTAAAACGAGAACAGAAGATCAAAAAAATAACCTCAAGAACTCTTGGTGGCTTCAGTTCAGCACGTGCTTTTCCCTCTGCAGTCGTAACAGGTTCTTCTGAGATGTCACATGAGTCATCCTGAGATTTCTCTTCTGGAACAGCTCCATTAGACTTTTTACAGTTCATTTTGGTTTCATTTGGCGCTTCCATGACCGATCCAGAAGCATCTTTTTTACATACATTTTGTGTTTTTTTAGATCTTTTGCAGATCATTTCTTCATGCTCCTGCTTGCGTTTGGATATAAATGCTCTAAGGACAGCAATGGATATGTCCCTGTTGTTAACCTGAATTTCACACATACAAACAACGGGAGATCTTTCTATTAGAAAACAACAAAGCGATGTTAATTTTTTCACCACAACTAAAGATCCTTATGGCCAATGGCCAAGTACATAACAGAAATAAATAAACTTGTATATTATAAAAGTGCATTAAGATTTCTGTCAACACCAGTCCTTACACATTCCATCACTTTGACTCTTCTTCATTTACCTTAAATTAAAATTTATAATTTTCTCTCAATAATTCCAATATCCATGCACTATAACCCACAAATAACATCAAATTAAACTACAACACATATTTCAAATTAAAGTACAACCACTCTTAAGACATTTGTGATTTTACCCATCCGAGTTGTTTAAGAAAAATCCAAATTTGAAATCCAAAAACTGAATGAAGGAAACAAATCAATCACAATGATATCCAAAGAGAATAATTGGATACCTGGGTTTTGTTGTAGAAGACTTCATTCTTAGCGTGCATGACAATCTCCGCCTCGCCCTCTTTGATGATAGTGAAGTCATTGAGATCCATAGCCATTGTTACTAATTTATCATGCACTGGTAACAGATTGTATTGTTGTTGTGCAGATACTGAAAATAGATGTAATATCAAATTGACAGATTCTGTTTGTGTTCTTTAAAAGAACGTGCAAGAGAAAGAGACCATAATGCGAAGCTCTAAAAGTGCTTATATCCCCTTTTATGTTGAAACCCTATCGTAGCTACTGCCCACTACTAAGTTACAGATTTTCTTAAACCCTAATTTCTATCATGGCTCATCTTAGAAAATGCACTTGTTGCTGGCTAAAATGAACCGGAACATGGGCCGATAATTTTTACCCTTTTAGACTATTGTGATCACCGTGCTTTAGTCATTTGAATTATAACTTAGATATTGGACGAAAATGTACTTATGACTAAAATTAAACCTAAAATTATGAGGTGACTGTTGTGGTCGACCAGTTTGATCCTTTTATTTTTTGAGGTTCTCCTATAATTTTTTTAATAATAAATAATTTTATTAATAAGATAAAAATATTACAAATTTATAATCAAATACAATAGTTAGATTTTTAAATCGATTAAGACTTGAGTATACAAAATCGCTCTA
>JAYMTC010000858.1:0-10471 GCA_036897605.1 Melianthus villosus
TATTAACAATGAAAGCGAGAAATTAAGCTAAATCTAAACGTTAACACTTAAGCATGAAATGCCGAAAAATGTTACACAAGGAACAAAAAAGAAATAGTAACAAAGTTCAGAACAGTTAGCAACATTTGACAATCTGATAATAAGATATGCCACAAAGTGTCCAGCTCAGGACAGAAACATGCATAAGACAAAGAATAGACAAGCATATACTCCCTCCGTTCCATATTACTTGTCCAAACATCAAATTTGAAATAATCAAGGATAAGTGTTACAAAGTCTAAACTTCCTAAGCTATCTTTTATATCCTTGTGTTGTGTCTAGAAATGGATTGTTATATGTAAAATGGGATGCTTTTGTAAATTCATAGCAGATTTTTCCTTAATAATTTAAGGGTAAATTGCAATTACAAAATGTTGAATTTGTATAATTAAAACTTCAGAGTGGAAAAGTATTAAGACTTCAGAGTGGAAAAGTATTATAGAACAAAGCTAGTAAAGGAAGTTACTTGTAAACCTTCTAGTAAAAGAATTCGGTAGTTGATAATGTATTATTAAGAAGCTAAAAAATTTAACAACGGAGTTCGATAGACTCACCCTTGCGGCAAAATGAACTGGATTTTCTTTATGATTTTCAAGCATTGAAACGACAGGAAGGTATTCAACCTGTTCAAATAAATAAATGGCATTAATGCAATAATCTAACAAAATAACATGATAAGTGACAGTGTCTACAACTAAAACTGCTCTCTATAGCAGGCAAGAAGGATAAACAACAAGGGCCAACAATTATATACGTATAAGCATGTGAGGAGAGTACCTCCATGAAATTATGGAACTGCATGAACATTCTACACATGAGTTTTGCCAAAGAAATGTACCCCCTAAAAGAAATACCAAGATGCGTCAGAGCAGGGTGGTAAGTTATTAGAGCCCCATAGAGAATAAATTTTAAAACAGAAAAAAGAGTCATACCATGATTGGTCGAAATGTACATGAGGATACCGAACGACTACTGGTTGGATTGGATAACCAGGGATGAATGCACCAAGTTGAAATGATATAAGGACCCTTCCATTAGTTGTAGTTCCCTCCGGAAACAATAGAACTCGAGGAAATTTATCGCAAGCAACCTTTCTCTGTATTCACATCCTTAAAACCACATTTCTGTATCAGATTGCTTATAAATTCGGTAAAGAAAATTAAAATGTGTTTCAAAATATTGCCAACAGAGTAACATGCTATAATATAAAGACCAAATCAAACATTTTATAGATCAACAGTGGCAACCATAATTCAAATCTAAGCTTGCTTGCTTAACCTATATAAGTATTTGAACTTATACCTGAAAAAGAAACAGTAATATGTTAAGGAGGTTTAAAGGAACTAGAAATGTAAAATGGATGCAATTTAGAATTGGAATATGCTTACAAACAAACATTCTATTGTAAAAGTAAGGTCGTCGGTCTGAGAGTGTATACTACCGTATCACATGGACCAAAGCAATTAACAAATAATTAGGACACCTAAAAACGCAGTCAAATAGGAAAGAAACCTAAGCTGGTTTTAATTTTGAAATTTTAATCCAGAGTACTAAGAAGACAGCGACAGGTGGTAAGTGATATAAGTATCAATATAAAAACTTCCTACCTTTATCTCATTAACAGCATGCTTCCTTGATGGTTGTGAAAATCTATTCACATATATCACCTGTAAACATAAAAAAATGAGGAAAAGCATGGCCGGGACACCCCAGATCTTAATATAAATGTCAATACGTTTTTTTTTTTGTGTTGCAGAGTTACAAAATTACCTGCATTGCTCTGATAATAGTCCCAACAAAAGGTATTAAATCGTGAGAGTCGGATGCGACAATGGTAGGGCACAATTCATAGAAGTAGAAGATAGGTTCAATGAATGATACATGATTAGAAACAACTATGGGAGCCATCTCCCTCGGAGCAGGTCTTCCTTTCCGCCTTATCCAATGATAACTGCCGTAGAGGATGGTGGGTGGATTAAATTCAATCGCTATAATTAACAAATGTCAAGATCCTATAGTTTGACTTTAGATTTATCAAACCATAACAAAAATCCAAACTTTTAGATTCACTAAGTTATAACCAAACCCAAGAGTTAAGCAAGTCCAGTGAAGTCCAATTATCGGAGTAACCTTTTTCTAGCTTAAATCACCCTTATACCAATTGGTTTAGCCGAATATAACTAAAACAAATCACAAGACTGAATTCCAATAACTATTGAGTCCAAATCAACTTACCCAAATGAAAAGAGAATACATCGAGTACAAAACCGAGTTATCCACATGACCCTACACCTCCATTTGGGCATTGGATTATGCTTATCCTTCCAACCATACAAAGCCGACTTGGTCGCAATAAACCCTACCAACAAACAAGTCCCAAAAAGCACAAGCCGAATCAAAGCCACAGGCAAACAAATAACCATCTTCAACAATTCATAAAGCCCTTCGATTCTGGGCGTATGGTTCCGGAACGGGTCGATCGACGACGGCGGCGGCACGGACTGACCAGCAGACCCGAGAAACTCAAAGGGATTGTTAAAACCCAAAAGAGTACTGTTGCTTTCATTGTGACTTTGACTTAGGAATCGATTTGAGGAAGTCTGATTGGACAATCGGGGAGATGGGTCGTGGTCGTTGATGGTGAGGATGAGTTGTGGGGGATCTGAAGGGAGGAAAGGGGAGGTGAGATCAGGGTCCGCCATTACTGTAGTATGAAGAAAGTTGGTTTCTTTTTTCTTTTTAGCCCAAAATATTTGATTTGCGGTAGGTGGTTGGAGAATAGAGAAGAGAAGTTGGATGGGGGTTTTTGTGCTTTTTTTTATGTTCGCTTAGCACGTGCGAACTCATATGGCAAGACAATAATTGCTCATTTCTATTTTTTTCCATTCACCCTTATGATTATATTATATGATATATAAAAAATTAATATTTTTAAACATTAAAATGAGAATCTCACAACCCTATTAATAATTAATAATTAATAATTAATAATTTTACATATGTGGATTAAGTGTTTAAATAGAATAAAGTAAAATAAAATAAAAAGTCGTTTATTATTATTATTATTTCAAAGGAAAGTTGCATAAAAATCTTAATCATTTTACGAAATTGCAAAGATCATTCTTAATCTTTTAATTAGGTAATTAATGTCCTAAACCTTTCAGAATCGTGTAAATTAAATCCTTTTATCAACGTTCCGTTAAATTTTTCACGATGTTGTCCACGTGCTGTCATCTGAAGGGCAAATTTGTCCAAAATATTATGAGATTAAATGAGGGCATAAATCCCCAAATCTCTTACCTTTGGAGCCCTAATTTTACGAAATGTTCCTCACTTCATGCTGATTTTTAACAGTTTAAAGACAAATCTTCTTCTCTTATCTATTGAAGCTTGGTTTAGCTTTCAATTGGCACCGATAGGCAAAATATCTGAAGCCGTATCTCCACATTTTCGAGCTTCATCAACATGGTCGTGGGTTGTCATTATGGCGCGATGGCTGTTATGCGCACATCATGGACGGATGCAAATCCAGGGAGGCGATTTTCGGCATGTGAAACAATTGGGGTAAGTTGAGCTAATAATGTTAGAATCTCAGTTATTTCTTGATGATCTTCTTCAATTCTTCAAACATTTTTTGCTTTCCTTTGAACGTAATTGAGCTAATGTAATGTTCTGTGGAAAGTTTCTTAGGCTCTATCTTGGCTTTTGTTTTGTATGGTATGCTGATGTTCTGTATTGGATGATGGGTTGTGGTGTAATGAATTGGGAAACTTGAGTTGTCAAAAATGTAATGTTCTTTTTTTTTGTAGTTTATGTATTAAGGGAATCTAAATCTAAATTCCTAGTGTTTATAACCAATATATAATTAGCCTAATATGGTAATAAAGCAACTTTTCCAAATGTAACATTTTTTTCCAACACCATAACATTTGGCAAAGGAAATGTATTATGCAAATGCAACCATCCCAATAACATAGTAAATTTGACAAAGAAAATATACTAATGTTTGGTTGCTTCCACCATTTCCCTTGCAACTTCGTGAATTTTTTCCAACACCACTACATTTTCTAGATGTTATCTTATCCACGCATCAGTGATTTCTTCAGCCTTCAAGGTTGTACATGATGCTATTGTGGGGTGGGGGGCTAATCTCATTAAACCTTCTACATGATCCCATAATTCCCTCTCATTGATTGAATTAATTGTGTGGGTTAACAAGCAGCCCATGTATATTTTTTGTAACAATTTGTAACCCATTCTACTGGTTTGTCATTTCCACCATTTCGTTCTGTGACATAAATCATAAATTGTAGCAACACATAGTACTTACAAGAATCCACATATGTTCCACTTTATACAACTATATACTTTCTAATTCAGATATACCACGCATTGGTCACCCCCAAGGCCCATTCACCTTATATTTGATCCGTTCCATGAGCAAATCAAACCATTTGCGTCTTTCTTTACCCAGTTTAATTTTTTTTGGTTTTTTGGACATAAAGGTCTTTGCATTTACTAATCTCACCCTTTATGCCAAAAATTATAGTCATGCATAAATTCATAACATTTTTCTAGCATTGTGATGATTGATAATTCTCTAAAGTGTCATCATCAATGAATTAAAGCACTCACAATGGTTATTAAACAAAATATTAAACAAAATATCACACGTCATGGTAGTACTGAAGTGTGATCTAGACCAATGTTGAGGAAACCTTTGATTCAACCAGGTATATGCTTCTTTAAATTGATCAACCTTCTTCATTTCATCCCTTATAATACTAACGTACAAATTAGTTGCAGTAGGCCGCTAAGAAGCCTTTAAATAGTGTTCCTTTAAATCATGCCTTATTGTTGTTGTTGTACATATGCATTATGCAATGCCTAGGCTGTTGAATTGCATATATTTTTAGGGCTGTTTATTAAAAATATATGTTCTTGATTAGATGAATTCGCTCGATTTAGATATAATTAATATTTACTTGGTTTTTAGTATTTTTTGAAGAAAATAATGGAAGACACGAGAAAAATATAGTGCAAGCATGTAAGAACCAAAGCCTAAAAGAGTCAAAGCGAACATCAAAGGGGCGACAAACCAAACGAAGACAAGAACACGGGAAAATACATCGACACCGACTAGCACACCGTTATGCATAACGACCTGAGAAGGAGGCCACTGCCCTTTTTATGGACTTCGTAACGGCCCAGCCCGTTGGCCTTATGCCAGGCCGTTACGAAGCCCATTGCGAGATAGTGAGCTTTAACGGCCCAGCCTATAGGCCCGTGTGCCAAGCCGTTACACCACACCATATTTGTCAGTTTCTGTATTTATTATGCGTGCATTTCATGCACTCAAAGATCTACAATACATTTTGTTTTCATGGAGTGAAATATTTGTAATTAATGTAGGTTGATTTATGGTCACTCACTCTATTATAAATAGGACGATAAATGAGTCAATTTTATTTATATAACCACAACATACTACAAAGTTCTTAGTAACAGAGTTCTATGTAGTTCTCTTGGGATAATCAACTAACTTAGTTTGTATTTGTTTTTCTAAGAATTTGTAATTAAAGAAAGATCGCAATTTTTATTAAATGTTATAAATATTTCATCGACGGTTAATTTTATATTGTTAAGTAAATGGTTTAATAGGAAAAAAAATGAACTTTTTATATTTAAAGATTCCATTTTAATATAAAAATTTATTTTTTTCTATTACATCATTTGACGGTAAAATAATCGTCGATGAAATATTTATAACATTTAATAAAATGGTAAAAATAACCGTTATATTTAAAAAGTCAATTTAAATATAAAAAATTTAAATTTTATTTATTTTACCCTTCATTTAATATTAAAAATAAATGACAAGTTAACTGTCAATTTTTAATTGGATGACGAATAGTGCACATAATTATAACTAATGATTGAAATGAATAATTGTTAAGTTTAAAGACTATATGTGTAATGATACACCATATATTTAAAGACTAATATGACGTTTTTGTATTGAATTTTTTTTAATATTATCTGAAGCTAAACATATTTTTTAATGCAATTTTTTTGTTTAGTTACCTAAAAAAAAATGTTTCCTCTACTTTTCTATTAGAAAAGGAGAAAAAAAGTTGATATATTCCTATATAATTTAATTTGCAAGTAAGTAGATTCGACTCGCTTGTATGAGTATTTAGTGACTGAATCAATGATGTTTTTAGTCTATAAGCAAAAACGGAAAACATTTTATAGTGAAAGGACCAACATCCGAAAAAGCCAATTAGAACATTAAACCCTAGTACTATATATTCCATCATCTTGACTCGCTCTTCCACTCCTTGCATTAGCTCTTTCACCCACGCCGCGGCACCCAAGTAGCATTTTTTCGGCTCTAGTCAGGTAATGCTTCGATTAATTTATAATAACTTTAGTTTTCTGATTTTATTCAAAATATGTTTTCTAAAATTTAAATAGATTTAGAAGTTCCTCCACATATTGTATAGCTTAAATGAAAACCATCTTTCAGGATCTGTGTTTTGTTAGATCTTATTACGATGAAATTGTTCCCTATAGATGTGTTGCTAAAGTTATTTTTTTCTGATAATGTTGTGAAATGGATCTAACAATTATGACGCACATGTTATTTGTTCAAATTCAGAAACTATATTGATGATATTTACATTATGTTGTTTTCAATTATGTGCCTTTTTGTTTTCTTTTGATTTGAATAACATTTACAGTTTGCCTTTTCCAGTTGTTTCTCCGAATACATGAGTTGCTAATATATAATGATGAACTTGTTGGATTGTCTATAAACTTGCAGATCTAACAATGGCAGTCACATTCTATGATGTCAACTCCGAGGCTGGCTTGAAACAGCTTGACCAGTACCTCCTTACTCGCCGTTATATCACTGGGGATTTTTGTTCTTTCCATAATATTCCATGTTTATGTACCATTCATACTGGATTGGTTTATCTTGAGGAGTTCAATGAGAAGCTCAATTTTGTTACTTCAAAATGTTTCTCTGAGCAGATATCAAGCATCCAAGGATGATATTACTGTTCATGCTGCCCTCTCAAAGGCTCCTTCTGCTGAATATGTGAATGTCTCTAGGTGGTACAGCCACATTGATGCACTTTTGAGAATTAGGCAAGTCTTGTTTGCCTTGAAACTGCAGCTTCATTTTGATATGGAAAATCTCTCCTTACATGTTTATGGTTTCCATGATGGCTGACACCTTATATGAAACGTATTGTGTTCCAGTGGTGTTTCTGGAGAAGGTAGTGGTGTCTCTATTAGTGGATCTGCACCAGCCACAGAGGAAGCAGTTGCCACTCCTCCTGCAGGCGACTCAAAGGCAAGTCAACATTTTTTCTTTGAAAAACAAATTATTTGTGTTTTCTCACATATATGGTTGAGTTATATAGAACTACACATGGCTTAAATTGTGTGTTTCTTGGTTGGGTGAAAAATTCTTTTATATCAGGGTTAGTGGACTAATGTTTTTAGTCTTCATGTTGTATACTTGTACATACAAAAATATCTTTATTCTTGAGACCAGCAATCTAAAATTTATACTGTTAATTTTTTCAGGCTGCACCTGCTGAGGAGGATGATGACGATGATGTGGATCTATTTGGGGAAGAGACAGAAGAGGAGAAGAAGGCAGCTGAAGAACGTGCAGCTGCTGTTAAAGCATCCGGAAAAAAGAAAGAATGTAAGTTTCTTCTATGTCAGTAATATATTGTTCCCTTTTGCAACTTGAATTTCATTATACCTATACCATGATATCATTGATCTTGTATCAAATGTTTTAGTAACTGCATGCAAATAAGGCAAGATGAGAGTTGCATGTTAAATTATTTCTTGTACCTTCAGCTTGTGTTCTTAAGAATGGTCTAACAATCTTTTCTGTTAATCCTCAGCTGGAAAATCATCAGTTTTGTTGGATGTGAAGCCATGGGATGATGAGACTGACATGGTAAAACTTGAGGAAGCAGTGAGGAGTGTTCAGATGGAAGGATTGCTTTGGGGAGCATGTATGTTATATATTCTGTAACTCAGTATTATATATTAATGTGTCGATTTTCACTAATCTTTATAATTACTGAAGACCCATAATATGCAATGTTGCCTCTGATGCTGACAGATTTTTCTCCTGATAACAGCTAAACTTGTACCTGTCGGATATGGTATAAAGAAATTGTCAATAATGATGACAATTGTTGATGACTTGGTCTCTGTTGACAATGTCATTGAGGATTATCTCACTGCTGAACCACTAAATGAGTACATTCAGAGTTGTGATATTGTGGCATTCAATAAAATATGTAAGCATATACTCTGTCTTCTAGTTTCTATATTTTAACTATATGTAATCAATTGTCGAGCAGAATTTACATTTCTCTGTCTGATTCTTGTCTGTTTGATTGACAGAATTTCTTGAATTGGGTGCGGAAGAGGTTTATCAAAGTGAAGATGAATAGTCAGCTTCTACCTTATTAGAATAATAATAATACCATATTTGTTTTGAACTGTTGTTTTTGTTTGGTAGATGCGGATAATGAATCTGGTTTTATATAAGTTTTGTGTGGTGCTTTTAGGGATGACCCTATGAACCATATTTATTGGTAATAGGATGTGATCAGTTTGATATGTTTTGCCCTACTCGTTGCACAACATGTGCTAATCTATTCTTTCAAAGTACAATATCTTATAATCCCATAGAGTCAATAGGACTTGAAATGAGATAATTTGACATATCTTTGGGGTTTATTCCATACACAATGAACTATTTGTGTTGTGATCATTAGAGGCATATCATTAATCTTTAATATATATATTTTTCTATTATGCCATTCATTGGACCAAACTCTGTCTTTCTGCTATTACTTTGTCATTCCTCTGATTATACAGTCTTTCATCCTCTTGAATAAGAGATGAGAAACCTTCTGCAATAGGAAGAAAAATATAGGGTGAAATTGGGTCATGCAGTCTTGTGAGCCTTTAGCAGGAGTGACTTTGCCCATACTGAGTCCATTCAACCATTATATCATATAGGACGGTAGAATATTCATGTCAATTTATCAATTTGATGGAAGTTTTGTGAAATTCCATTGCCATAATCATTTCCTCAAGAAAACTCGATTTTTCACTGTGTCATATTTAATTTCAGTGCCATTTCTGTAGGTATTTTTGGATGTTCACAGTAGTTTGGTTTGGATTGGTCTTTTACTTAAATACAATTTAAATCATTGTTGAATGATTTTTTTATTTGTTAATTATATTTCATCCGTTAACTAAATACGTTGATATTTGTTTTAATCAATATTTGATAGTCAAAGTCTCAAGATATTGTTAAAAAAAAATTTTAAAAAATTTTCAATGCAAAATATTGATTAACCAAGAAATCTCAAAATCAAGATGTTGATTAGATATTAATCAACTTAGAAAATTATAAAAAACACCAAAGATTTAGTACACGAAAATAGAATATTTGTAATTTGTAATTAATGCATTACGGAAACCCTATTTAAAAGATAGGATCATTAAAAAAAAATATATTCAGCTAATTTATTCAAAATCTTGTCAAATTTGAAGTTCGAGTTAGAGATCAGCTTTCTTTTGGTTTCATCAATAAAATGAATTATGAGATTTAGTTAGAAGGGTAACTTATTCCTAAATATGTGAGTCCTTTCTCTAAGATCCAGTATTTCATGTATCGATATTGAGGAAATATTTAGAAGATCCATCACATATTCTTCGTCACAAAAGAATCAAATTCAGAAAGACATAACATTTTAGTACCATTCAGTACATAGTTTGTATATGTAGACAAAACAACACCTTACTGCTTCTATTCAAGTCATGTAGATTTCTAAGTAAATGATCACCTGGGAGGCAGAATCATCATCTATAAGGCAGAAGTATCCGGCCTTTTTTAAATTAGTAAGGTAAGCTTATCTTAAACAATGTGATGAATTTTTTTGAAGGGTATGTATTGTCTCAAATATTTAAAGTTGTTTTATTAACTTTTAGGAAATTTTGTATGCACGAGACATATGTCTTATTATCTCAAAATATATCTTTTGGTCTGAACAACAAATTAGTAAATTTATTGCTCTTCAATTTATACAACACGAATTATGAAATTAGATTTAATTAAACTGAATAAATTAATTTAAAATGAGATAGATATGTTTTTTATTCGGTAATGACACGTAAGCTTATTCACATGTGTTACACAACTTCTAAAGATGTATCTGGATATCAAGCATAGTAAACGGTATAACCTATGTTTTATTATAAGCAATTGACTTTACAATTGATTATTTCCAGTTAATTCCATTGAAACTCAATCCGATAAATATGGATTAAATAAGTCTTAATCGTATAGTTGTCAGTTATTTCAACCTTATACCCTTCA
>JAYMTC010000859.1:0-10469 GCA_036897605.1 Melianthus villosus
TTTTTTTAAATTTTATAATGAAATTTTTATAAAACAACATTATTTTTTAATTTTTATAAATTCGAAATATAATTATTTAACTTATTCTACAAGCTTATATTAACTATATTATTATATCATGACATAAAAATTTAAGCAATAGAATATCTTTTTTCAATTTTAACTAACATTTTCTTAATTTAAAAGGTGACCAAATACAAGAAATCTAACAAAAACATTTTTCAAAATAATCATTACATAATGATTCTATTACGAAATCTAAATATTTTCCTAGATATAGGCATAAAAAATATAATAACAAAAACAGAAAGCTTCTATATCTTTGTTGAAACGAACTCCCCATACGAGTTACGAGGTGCTGCAACCGACGGCGGTGAGGGGTAGTGTGGATTGTGACCTTAAAATCATTAGAAGATAAAGGTTTTTTTTTGGAGTGAAGACGGGAAGACGAAGAAGAGAGACCGTCGCCGGGAACAGATGGAACAGGTAAGGATGAAGAGTAGGGTTTGTGAATTGGGAGTTGATGTTGTACAAAGAAAACATATTTATTAAAATGGTAGAATATACCTCTGGAGAAGTGTTATTGCAGGTGATGAAGCTGTCAGCATGAAAATGAATACAAATAAAAGTGTCAAATTTAGCTCATTACTCAAAATATCCATATACCCAATGAGAACTCAAGTTTTCTACATAAAATGGCAACTTTCTTCAAAGCTTTTATGGACAGAACTCTTGGGGATGGCAAACGGGGTAGTATATTTTTTTCTGGTTAGTTTCATAAATATAAGTAATTTAGATTAGATTCATCATGGTTTTGATTATTGACAATTTTTAAGGATGTGTTTGGGGTTGGAACACAGTAGAGTACATTTATTTGTTTGAGAGTTGAAAATTGTAATACAACTTGAATTTGCATAAGTTTGAAGATGGAGACACTTTTTTGTTTCATTATCAAATGGATTGGTCTGTTTTTATTCATTACTTTGAATATTTTATTATGAAACAATACAGAGGATGTGTTTTTGGGTTTGAATTTTTTTTTTTTTTTTTAATTTTTGTATTTGATTTTTATCATAATTGAAATGGTTTAATATGAATTTGAAGTTCAAAGATATGACTTACAGCGAGAGATGTGATCTTAAAGTAGAAGTGGATGAGAAGAGTAGACTTTTGAAAAGTTGGGCTGAAATAATGAAGAGAAAATTTTTAAAAAAATACCCCCAGTAACACTAAAATGTATGTTAACGGTAAGATTATATTATAAGGATCAAATTTGCAACGTTTGTAAAAATTAGGGACATGATTGTGCATTTGTTAAGTTCAAAGACAATTTATAAAATATACTCTAACTTCAAGGATGATTTATGTAATTAGCCATTTATATTATTTGTATATATGATCATTGAACTTGTGACGCATTATAAATATAGTTTTTAAATTTAACACATACTCATTTTAACTATTGAACTTATAATTGTGTACACTATAGCCATCAAATTAAGAAATTACTATTAACTTAATTTATTATTTATTTCGACTGTTAATTAAAGAGTATAATAGAAGAAAAAAAAATAAGTTTTATATTTAAATGAATTTTTGAAATATAACGGTTATTATTTTTATTAAATGTTATAAATATTACTTCGATGGTTATTTTTATTGATAAATTAAATATATAATAGAAGAAAAAAAATCATATTTAAATTGATTCTTTAAATATAAAAGTTCATTTTTTTCTTTTTGTTCCGTTCAATAAAATAAATGACAAGTTATGTTAACTGTCATTTTTTTAAGGTCCAACCACCACATTACACGTATAGATGCGAACCCCCCTCATTACCGTTCGTGCGACTCTCACCGTATACGATTCGTGGCATGGTATCTTGCACCTCGCGTTCATGATATCTACATTCAATTGTGCTCCAGAAACACGGTCGAAGCATGCCCGCCCAGTGTGCTTCGTTCGGAGGCCGACCCCACCCCAGCTGTAATGGTACGGGTTTAGGTCAACTAATCCGGTTTGTCTCTGGACTTCTCCGAGTTAGGAATGACCCATAAAGGGTCAATGTATATATAATTACAAGTTTAAGAGTTAAAATGAGTAGTTATTAAATTAAAGGACTATATGTGTAATTAACCCGAGATAAAAACTTTAACATGCATACTTTTCCATGATACACATTTTTTTATTCCAAGTAATTTTATACTATTAATCTTTTACCAGTACAAAACTCAAATGAGCACCCTCTCCCTTTCTTCACGTCTAGTCTTTTCCTAATGTCTCTTTTTTTTTGTGCACCAATAAATGATATGAAAAAACATACCAATAAATGATACAATATTACTAAAAACTGTTAAAAAAGTTTGACTTAAGTTTGCTTTTAATTTAATGTTTACTCACTATCCAATCAGGGACAGAGTAATTACGATAAAAATTAAATAATAATATATTTAAAATATCATATATAAATCAATAAACATTATTTAAATATACTGATGATAATGAATGAGAATCGACCAAAATTATTAGATAATTCTCTAAAATATTCCTTCAGACAAAAGAAATTCTGACACTAATATCTCCAAACACACGTAAATGAGTCAAAATCTATTTAAATCTTAGATGTAAGTTAGTATAGCTACCATAATCATCAAATTAAAAAAGTTAAGTATAGCTACTTCTTATCACATGCAAAAAATATTTCACAGTCCACTTATTGTGGAATGGTAGTTATCTTTCCTCATTAGTAATCATTGCCCTTTCATTTCCAGAGCCATGCACTCTTAGTCTTACCTAATATGGGATCAGGGGAGGCCCAGCCGTTTCTCGGTGGACTAGACTCGCACTTGGCTAGTCGTAATTTGGAGCCTGCTGCCGTTCAAGAACTGTTGGAACACGGGCAGGTGCCATCTGGATGGTGGCTGAGGCTTGTGAGTTGGGAGTCAAGGCTACTTTGGACCCTGTCTGGTTCTTCTATTGTTGTTTCTGTCTTCAATTACATGCTCAGCTTTCTCACTTTGATGTTCACTGGCCATTTGAGTGCTTTGGAGCTTGCTGGTGCTTCCATTGCTAGTGTCGGGATTCAAGGCCTTGCTTATGGGATTATGGTATGTGCTTTCATCATCAATGTTGCAAATGTCCTGCAAAAGTTAAAATCCTTAACTGGGTCAGCAACATATAATTATATGATATCATGCTCAACAACCAATTTAATGGAAATTCATGCTCTCTTATGCATATATACATATATCATGCCGAAAATTATGTTATTGTCATATGTATTCAACTGACATGTTTTTTGCAACATCATTAATGATTTGATCCGTCAATAGCAGAAATTTCTATGGTAGAAATCACCACCTTATTATCTATCTATACTACAACAAATTCAGTTAATTTATCGCAACTAGAAACGTCTTCTGCTTAAGCTAAATAAATAGACACCACAATCGTTATCAGAGAAACTAGAATAGTTTCGACTGGAATATGTCTGACATAGTATTTTGACACTTGAAAACAGTTGGGCATGGCCAGTGCTGTGCAAACAGTATGCGGTCAAGCATATGGAGCCAGAAAGTACGCAGAAATGGGTATCATACTCCAAAGAGCGATGATCTTGCACTTGGGAGCTGCTGTGCTACTCACATTTCTGTATTGGTATTCTGGTGCAGTCCTCCAAGCCATGGGCCAATCTGAGAGCATAGCTGAGCAAGGCCAAATTTTTGCACGCGGTTTAATTCCTCAACTTTATGCCTTTACTGTCGCTTGCCCAATGCAGAGGTTCCTTCAGGCACAAAACATAGTAAACCCTTTGGCTTACATGTCAGTTGGGGTATTCATGTTACACATTCTTATGTCATGGATTGTTGTTTATGTCTTGGACTGTGGACTTATTGGAGCAGCACTAACACTAAGTTTCTCTTGGTGGTTGCTTGCCATAATAAACGGATTTTACATTGTTCTAAGTCCGTTGTGCAAGGAAACATGGACTGGTTTATCTAGGAGATCTTTTCAAGGAATTTGGCCTTATTTCAGGCTTACTGTTGCTTCGGCAGTTATGCTTTGGTACCTTCCCAAATCTTTCTCCCTCTCTCCAACTTATCTTTAATTAATAGATTATGGTATTTATCTGATTTTGTTTTGAGGAAGTTTGGAGATATGGTACAGCCAAGGCTTAGTGCTTATATCCGGCCTCCTTCCTAACCCGACTATCTCACTAGACTCCATATCTATTTGGTGTGTAAAGTTTCTTAATCCTTATTTACCATATATTTTCTCATTCAATTTTAACTTGCATTATATATTGACACAAAAAGTTCTTATGATTAAATTTCAGTATGAACTACTTGAACTGGGATATGATGTTTATGTTAGGCCTAAGTGCAGGTGCTAGGTGGGTTCCAATTTAAATTGTTCAGCAATAACTCTTTTGTTGTACCAAAGAGGTCTTAACGTTACAAACTGATGTTCGTTGGGTTTCTGACTGTGTGCAGTGTCAGAGTTAGTAATGAACTTGGGGCAGGCCACCCTAGGGTGGCAAAATTTTCAGTCCTTGTAGTTAACGCGACCAGCTTATTTATCAGTATAATTCTAAGTGCAATAGTTTTAATATTCCGAGTTGAACTGAGCAAGCTGTTCACAAATGACTCTGAAGTTATGGAGGCAGTGTCCAATTTGACTACATTGCTAGCAATATCTGTTCTGCTCAATGGCATCCAACCAATTCTCTCTGGTGGGAAGGAAATTATGTTGTTTCTCTACTGTAGAAAATGAATTATGTTATATATTACTAATCCCTTCTTTGGGATTTTCAGGTGTGGCAATTGGATGTGGATGGCAAGATGTGGTGGCTTATGTTAACGTGGCTACATACTATATCATCGGGCTCCCCATTGGCTGTGTCCTTGGCTTCAAAACTAGTCTTGGAGTAGCAGTATGTGCCAGTCACACCCCTAAGTACATGTACTTTCAGCATTAGGCTTCATTTGACTTCATGTAATGTCATTTTTCAGGGAATTTGGTGGGGATTGATAATTGGAGTTTTTTGCCAAACAGTAAGTCTAGTGTTTTTGACAGCCAGAACAAACTGGGATGCCGAGGTAATTCCATGTTATCCTAGCATTTCTATATGGGACTCAAATTGCATGCGCATATCATATGTTCATCCATACTATTTATAACGATTTTGAAGGTTGAAAAAGCTGTTGATCGATTGAATAAGTCAGCAAATGAAGATACCTTGCGTTTGGTGGAGAATATCTGAGAGCCCTTCTCCATCACTGACTTCTTTTACTATGATTTCCTACACAATGAAAAGTAGAGTTATGGTCTATGAACATGGGCCAACTCATACAGGATCTGTAGACAAAATTGACTAAGGAATTACATCAAGCACATCAGTACAGCTGATCAGATGAATTTGTGAATTCAAGGAGATTAACTAGTCTGATTTCTTTTCCAAAATTATGGGTTTTGCCAACGATGTAGATTCCTGTACAAGCATTGCTCACCCAGTGGAAATGATATGTTTAAATTAAGCACTGTAAACCACAAGCAAATCGACATTGGGCCAAAAATGAATTTGCTTTCATATATTATGACAAATAAATGAACTTGTTACAAAGGTCTTTCAGGTGTGGAGTGATTTGAGTTCACTTACAAACCTATAATACATATTACAAAATTCACACATCTACAAGACTAAGAGCATGTAGACCTTGGTTTTGTAGATGGTCATCACTGGAAACTATTGCCTCATATGAAATAGATTTATCCGCATCATCCACACTGTCATCCTCATCATCGGAGTCATCCTTATCGACAAACTGCAGAACACCACTAAACTTCTCTTCTGGGCCATTATGATCTAAAAGTTGTACAAGTTGCTTAGCTTCCATTTCTTCTTCAGCCGTTTTTGCCAAAGACATAAGAATATTCTTTGCTTTCTGGTCAGGAGGAAACCCAGAAGATTCCATTTCCTTGTACCAGATGACAGCACTGCCAAAGTCTGTGTTCTTACCATATGCATCCATGATTGTAGTGAAGATTGTTTGATTTGCTTCGATACCACATAATCTCATTTGTTCATATTTCTCCATCATTTTCTCGAGATCATTTACCTTAGCATACCCTTTAATCAATGTCCCATATGTGACAACATTGGGCACAAATCCATCTTGTTTCAATCGTCTGAAGAATTTTTCAGCGCCCTCCATGTCAGATGCATTAACATAAGCTGATAACATGGTTGTATAAGAGCAGAGGTCAGGGGAACACCTACAAACAATAGAAAACTTATAAGAGCAGTGTACACCAAATTTATAATTGAGGTCTTGACAAATATTATTGGTTTTGATAGAACAATAATCACAATGCCATATTTTATTTGACCTATTTGATGAACAGATAAATCAGTAACTCATATCTTAAAACTCATTCTACAAGGAATCTTTACCTGTCCCTTCTCATACTCTTAAACACGGTTCGAGCTTGCTCTACCATTCCCGAGATTGAAAATGCATCGAGCAAAATGTTATAAACTTTGTGGGTTGGCCTGGAAAGTAACACAATCAAAATGAAGGTGTAAGTACTTTCACAGCTGTACAATGTACAAAATTTTAGCAATAACATATCATAACAAACGAATTGGCAAAATAGATTTGTTAGGTAGGGCGTCATTAATCAGTTAAAGAAGTTAACTCAACTACAAACATGTTGTCTCAGAAAATAAACATCTTGAGTACCACGCACCTGACACCAGCATCCAGCATCTCCTCAAAAACAGCTAGTGCTTCTTCTTCCCTCCTAGCTTTCCCATAAGCATTGATAAGGCAGGCATAGCTCACAACATCAGGTCTAAGACCAGCCCTTTGCATCTAAAATTAGATATCCAATTTAAAAATCTGGCAAATATATGATTAAAAAAGGAAAGGAACTTACAAAAATAACCAAATGAAATAAGTATGTTTAAAAAAATTATGTAAAAAAGCACTAAAATAGATTTTAAATTCGCTTGGGATCAGTATATCTCAACTTCAATAGGCAAGTAACTGCATACCATAATAAAAATTTGACCAGACGAAAAAGGTTCATTCATTGGATTTTACCTGGTCATAGATCTTTGAAACCTCCTTGTAATTAGTTTCAAATGACATTAAGCTATTGTAAGTGACAGTTGATCGCTCAACTCCTTTCTCACCCATCAATGCAAAAACTTTACGAGCTTTTTCATAACTCGCAGCCTTCTTGTGCATATAAATCATCATGTGGAACATTTTCTGGTCTGGCTTCAGAGGTGATTTTTCATCGTTTAAAAGAGTCTCAAAAAGTTCTTCTGCTTCCTTAAACTTCTTCGCCTGCAGTAGCCCAATTACAATCGTGAAAACATAAACAAAAGATGCATCATAGGAATTTGCTAGCATATACAATTATGAACATTGAATTAAAATTAAATAATATTTTACAGCTTAGGAACACTTTAATAGGGTGGTTACCTCAACAAAAGTCTTAAGGATTATTTGATACGTGACAGCAGAAGGTTCAGGGCCTGAAGACTGCATCCTTCTAAATATTGCCTCTGCATTGTTATAACGGCCTCCTTTTCCATATGCTTCCATAAGTGCAGTATGGGATATAACACTAGGAGGAAATCCATTCTTATTCATAACGCTAAAGACCTTCTCAGCCCCGTTGAAGTTCCCTTGCTTTCCATAAGCTGTAATCAGCATTAGAAAATCTCTATCTGTGAAATTCCACCAAAGTTGAGTTCGCAGCCATTCAAGAATCTGGACAAGAAAAAGTAAAGTTGTGAGGAATGAGCCAAAAATTACAGTAGAGTGGATTTTAGCCAAAAATTATAAGCAATCTAACTAATTAGATCACTACGTTTGGCTACAATATGTCAGATACCCCAAATTTAGCAAACCAAATTTAGGAAAGCATAAGTAAATAAAGTTAAGTTTTTATATACCAATGTTTTGCATACTTACTCTATTCTACAAAAGAACGGGGCAGAAAACTTTTATTTTACCCATTGGAAGCTGTCGAAACTAATGAAATATATTATAATACTTTTAAAACTTCTACAGTTTTCTATTTTTATATGTATATAGAGTTGATAAAATCTTCTTTTCAAAGTTGATGATATAGTTTTAATAATCTTGGCTTTCATGATATCCAAACTTTAAGATTCTGCCGACAGAATTTGCACTAAAATTCATCAAAAAAATGTGTTTCTTACCTCACTGACGAGGTTCCATTTCTTTAGCTGCTTAAATCTAACCAAAGTGCCCAAAACCAGATCTCTGGGAAGAGTCTGGCTTTTAATCCTTTCACTTCTGAGCACGGAAATTGCGGAACCTGCTTCCTCAATTTCTTTCATCAGTCTCCTCCAGTTCTTCTGATCTGCTTCATCTGCTGCATATTTGAAAACCTCTAATTTCTTCCTCTTCTGTAGAAACTTTCTGGGTGCCAACATACCCATACAAACTACACCAACTCGCCCACAAATTTTGATGTTGGCATTTACAAGATTTGAGTGTTCCCCTCTACTGGATGAAAGACATCATATCCATATTGTAATAAGTTCTCACCAAATAATTCATCACAAAATCAACAGTAAAAGAAAATATTTAGACATGAAGAAATAATATATATTGTAACTATAGCAAGAAAATTAAGTGAGAATCTCACGGTTCCCCAATTATCATTCTTATCATTCTTGATATGCAAAACCTAAATACATCAATTTTAACAAAACAAACAAAGTAATATAACCGACAGCTTCTATCTGTTCTCCATTTATTAGCAAACGAAATACTAATTAAGTTCAATTCTCGTCCTCTTCCATGGGAGCCCAAACCAATGAGGGTAAGAAGCAAATTGGTTCCTGTTCATCAAATTTATTGAACAGACAGAGCCTAATGCACTCTGAAATTAAAGCTACCAGATAAGCATGCAACAACTTCAATTACTCACAACCCAGAATCCTAAAACTAGCGGAACACATGTTGAACAATACTTCAATGTTAAACTCCAAATATAACATAGGAATTTTCCCAATAAGCAAAGGGTTTTATAAGGGTTTTGAGAGAGAACAAACCTCCAGTTGCCGAGAGGAGGCGAAATAAATGGCTTGAGAAAAAGGGTTTGAGGCATTCAAACTATATTATATAAATTTGCACTGCAAATCGAAATGCGCACAAAGGTTTGTGCCAATTAAGGTTTTGCGGTTTACAGCTTTGGCGAAGCTGTTCAGTGAAGTGTTTTCATATTTAGCAGTAGAAATCTTATCTGTTCGCATTTGGGGCTCGATGGATCCAGTTGGGTCGGGATATTATTTGGTACTAGCATACCGCCCGCTGGATGGGAGGGATGTGTCAAACAAAACAAATTGCAAGATTATATATACATATATATTATTATGTAAAAACAAGTATTTATACTTTTTTATTCGTATAGATAAAAATTTACTTTAAAAAAAAATATAAAACGAAAATCACAAATGACTGTGATTATTTAATGCAAAATTGTGATATCATATCTTTATTCAGCAATCACTATTTCATTTGAATAATGATTTTATGATTAATTAATATAAAAACACATATTAGACAAACTATTTTCTAAATTTATTCATTATATTTATTCATAATTTTTATAACTACAAATAAAATATTTTTGAGATTCCAATATTAAAAGTCTTGAGTTTAAATATTGTCGTAATTAAGTAGGTAGAGATGGGTTTGAGACGTAAATGATAAATACTCTTCTTTATATAATCCAATTGAAAATAAAATATTTACTTATTATTTGTTTTTAACATTATTCAATTCTAAATTTTAGTAATAAAATAAAATAATTGAATTATGGTCATACTAATATAATAAAATGTAGATTTTTTTTATATTAACATCATTTTACGTGCAATATTGAATTTGAAGATAAATATATATCATATTCTCATGTTAAATAAAAAATAAATTCATTTTTAAACTTATTTCAATGATTGGGACTATTAATTAAGTGATTGAAATTATTATAAAAATAAACTGGATCCAGGATCTTGTGCTTATATTGTCTTTGTAAAATTATTAATTAATAACAAAACAAAATGCCTTATAAATTGGACCAAGTATTAAAATGAGTAATGTGCCTTATACTTAGGATTTTGATAACCCACTTTTGGTTAGGGGAGAAGTAAGTTGAGATATGCTACCGAAGAGAAGGAACAACAATATACGCCTAGCTTTTGGGTGGAGATGGACCGAATGATAATTATTTATTCATTATCATTCACGTCGTGAACAGTCAAAAATATTATCATTTTCGTCTCGTTACAATAGTCTAATTCTTATTTTTGCTTTATTTATCCCCGTTCTCACTTAATAGAATTATTTTTTTTGAAAAAATAGGTTGTCACTGCATGTTCAAACTAATAAACACACAAAAATAAAATTTATGACATTAA
>JAYMTC010000860.1:0-10465 GCA_036897605.1 Melianthus villosus
GATATTTGTGCTACATGAGGCTATTTTGGAGTTCATCGGAGACTTGCCGGAGCTAGGTGTTACAGCTGGAAAAAAATGCTGAACATAACTAAATTTCTATTAATGGCCTTATAGCACATATATTCGATATTTGTGCTATATAATTAAATTTATATGCTATGCTTAGCACACCTACTCATAACACGCCTACTCATAACTTAAATAGATTTTTGGTCCTTTAATAATTGATCAATTCTCCATTTGATTCCTAAATAAATTATTTTATTTATCTAATCCTTCAACTAACTGAAAATTAATTCAATCTTAATATTTCATTTAGATGGCCATAAATTACTGCATACGTGAATATGTTGCGGGTGAAATAACTAAAGCTGATATGTGGGTTGATTATAAATTATATTCATTCTCATTGCTTCTTATACCTCATGCTGCATAAAGAAAGCTATGAATGAAATTTTCATCATTAGTCCCCAACATCATGAAATGTGCACATTTCATCCCTGGAGTTGATCTTCCTCTACGAAAGTTATTCAGAAAGATGTACGCCCAATGAAATAGGTTCAAGAGGGTCGGTCTATGAATCTCGAGATTAAACAACTTAGTGCTTACAGGATCCCAAAAGATCAATGTAAATATATTTTGGTATATACACATTTTTTTAATAATTTCTTTTAGAAATATAATACTTTTTATAACCCTTTTTTTTTTTTTTTTTTTCGTTTGAAACTCTTAAAAATAATACAAAGCTTCATATGAGACGTTATTAAGCTAAAAACCTTAAAATTTTATCAAATTACCTTGATAAATTACCTTGATTAAAATTTATCACTCTCCCATTATTGCCAAAGGAATGTTCATAGTTGTAGTCTATCTACATTGAATCATGCAAATCTAAAAACTTCAATATTAATAGTTATAGACTTATACTCATTCTATTCTAAATTAATTGTTTTTTTAATTAAGAGATATTCTTTTTGTTTTGTTTGTTAAAGAAATTCTTTTGAAATTAAGTTATATTCCATTAATATATTCAATTTATTTTACAAATTAAGCATGAGTTATTTTACAAAAGGGAGTTTGGTTTCTTTGATTATTGATTCAATATTTCTCATTTCATGTGTATCCATAGCAAATTTCTTCGCTTCATTTTTTATTCTCTTTGTATCTTCTTGCTTGATTAGAACATTATCTCTCTCAGTTTTGAAATTATTTTACTTTTTCGAGAGTTATAGTTAGGTTGATTGTTGCAGTATGAATGTAATCTTTCATTGAGGATTGACTGCGACTAGTTTTCAACAACATAGTTCGATTACGAAATAGATAGTAAATTTCGGTTCAGTCAAAAAAATACATGATATTAGTGAAAACAATCGGCACTGTAATATAGATTGAAATGTTTTGCGACATTGTTGTAAAAGTCGATATGGACAACAACGTTCAAAGGGTGCATAATCTGTTCAAATTTTGTTTGAATTCAAAAATCAACCACCAACACTTATCTTATCTCGAGCAGCCTCATCCTTAAATTACTTCCAACTAGAACAACCCTTCAAATGCTCTCAGATTAAATCCGAGCACTATTTCAAAGACGGCAGTAAACAGATTTCAGCAGTTACAACTTTCAACGGAGGAGGAGTATATACAACTTAAAAGACAAAGAATATTGAATTACGACAATTTTACTATTTGTTGATTATAAGGCTAGTTAACCTAGTGAGCTTATTATAAAATGACAACTCACTCTATTATAATTCATGGCCTTTGGGCTATAAGCTAAATATGTGAAAATTTCCCATAAAAAAAATATGTATAAGTAAATTAAAATTTGAAATAAAATAAAATTTGAAAAGTAGGACTGAAATGATAGGATTCGTCAAATGCACATGGTTAATACATATCTTCATTAGTTATGGATCTACTATTCATGCATTTATATACTGTAAACTAACACTCAAGTTTAATAGATGTAATTACCATTATGGAGGTTTGATTAATGAAGATGCTTGTTAGTAATTAGAGGGATTTAAATATTGTTATGACCAGATTCTTTTTAAATCGCTGTCAAGTAGTCTATATTTAGCCACATTATTTAGATGGGTTTACGACGTAGGGTATAAATTTACAAATGTAATTGACATTCTTATTATGTGGCTAAATTCGTATCGTGGTTTGAGAAGTAGACAGGAGAATCTCAATTATGAAGCATGAATATTTTCATAAGTACATAGATGTAGGTATCATTATGGAAGAAAATGAACACTAACATGTGACCAAAATCACGCATTTGAACTCGAAATATTGTTGATTAGAGCTTAATTAAACCACCACAAAACAAAGAAAATACTCATAAGAGTTGGAGAGACAAGAAGTTAAAAACACAATTATGTGCACTTGATCATCCATAGTGATTAGGGTTTTCATTTTTCCTCTCTATCCGAAACAACAACATTGTACTATTTGGACAAAATGCCACGAACATCATCGTCACCAACACTCTGCTGCACTGCACTGCACTGCACTGCACTGAACACATATCATCATCTCCCACATTTTCCATCTTAATATCTCATATAAGGTTTCTCTTCCCACGAAAAAGATCCACCAACCTTCATCAACAAACATCACTACATACAAAATGCCAAATATCTCTCCACTTCTCTTTTCCTTGATGAGTAATGCAAGTACATAAAATAAAAAAAAAACACCATCATTACCTTACTTGGTCCATATACAAACACAAGAAACCACACCCACACACAAAAGCCAAAAAGAAAAAAGAAAAAGATCAAAATCCATAGCATGTCCAGTTCTGGTTGCTCCTTTCGTTAGCATATTTCACTTTTCTTAATAAGATATATCATATTCATATATCCGTTAGACATTGTGTTTGAAAGAGTGATTACACGTTTAGATTCTCAATTTTTTTTTTACTTAAAAATGGAGTTTCAAAACATAATCACTTTAACCAAACACGATAAAATTGCTCTCACTGAATATTCATGTTGATTCGTTGTCTCTTCACACTCCCTGAAGAAGATTCATCACTAGGTTTTTCCATTACCGCCTTAAGTGCGTCTTGAATCGAACTCAATTGATCAATATTACTACTATCACATGAATCTTGTTCTCCAGTAATGAACAAAACATTCCTCATTCTACCACCAAGTGTTGTTATTTCCGCTTTAAGCGTTCTCAAACGCAATGCCTTTAATGTCTTGATGAGATCGGGCAATAAGTCTGATCGATCCTCGCAACATAATGAAGCTCTAATGACAAGCCTACCGTCCTCATCGGCCGTATCAACAGTTAACTCGTCGGACTCCGTTGGTATTGGACTGGTTTCGGCTATTAAAGATGTCTGTCGTTTTAGTTCCTTCACATGTTGGATCACTTCTGCTAGCAGTGATGCCTTGTCTGTCTGTATTATATTATATGAACATTAAAATCAATGTCACAACTCAAAAATGTGTTTTTGTAATTTGATCACATGAAAGTATAGAGACTGACAAGTGTGCTTGTTTTTCTGTGTTTTAGTGTTTCTTTTACTCCCTAAGAAATTTCTATTAGAAGCTTTTCGACTGTTGTATTGTTTCTCTTTTTCATGTCAATACTGCCATATTAACCCTATATGCCCTTTTATGTTTCTAAACCTCGGTACTGCCACAAGTCTCAGTAGAACCAACTAGACCAACCAAAATCTAATGCTAGGGTTTCAAGCTTATTTTAATATAGAATTATCTTACTCCACGTATTATTAAATCAAATGTTTGTTTAATATTGTATTTAAATAAGGTAATTCTACGTATTTTAGATACAAAATGAGAATCACAACAAAGAATCACCTCAATGTAAAGAAGCTAATAATAAATTGTTGATAATTGAAAGAAACCCTTACTTTTGTGGTGCTAGGAAGTAAGCTTCTTAATCTAGCAAGATGGTTGTTGATTCGCTCTCTTCTTCTTCTTTCAGCTTCGCTATGGCTCTTAGAAGCTGCAAGAGCCTTAGCATCCATGATTTCTTTAGCAGTCATTTTTTGGAGCTCAGCTTGGAGGCCGAAAGGGATTGAACCGGGATGAACAGACGGACCAAGTGTTTCTGATAAGATTGATGTTCCTTCATATGCAAACTGTAGAGGAGGTGGTCTTCTATTGAATAAACCAGCATAAGATGATTGAGATGGGGGAATAAGAAATGGGTCGTGATCCATAACCGGGTTTGTGAATTGGGTAGGGTTGTAAACCGGAGGGAGAGACCATGGAAGAATTGGTGATCTTATTCCTCCTCCTCCTCCATAAAAATCACAGCTTTGTTGATGATGATGATGCATATATTGTTGTTGTTGTTGTTGCTGTATCAACAAGTGATGATCTTGATAGTCAGCTTGATGATGATCTTCATCCTTATTCCCACACATAATCTCTTTACAGATCTCAATTCTTGTTTTTATGTGGGTACGTAATCAAGTAATTGAGAAATCTGAATAAAAATGGGAATTAGAGAAAGAAATGTGCAAAAGAAGAAAAAACAGAAGTTGTGTTTGTTTGATGAAAAATGAAGAATGAATGTGAGAGTCACAATACGTTTCACTTGTGGTAGGTGTATGTAAGTGGTACCCTTTTTATCCTAATCCTTCTTCAACTAAGCTTTCCTTTTCGATTGTGCTTTGTGGGTGTCTTTTTGCTTCCTTTGTTTTTTCTTTGTTAAAATTATATTTTAGTCTCTGCAAGTACTGCTACTAGTATTGTTTCCTTTCTTCTTACGGCATTCCTTCTAGCTTTCAAGTTAAGGCTATTATGTATTTTCTTCTTTTTTTTTTTTTTTAAATAATATGTACATAGAATCAATTCAATTCTTAAAGAAAAAGTTGTAACAATATAACAATTTGAACTTTTTAGACTAAAAACTATATAACTCTCTTATTACAATTTTTTAGATGAAAAAAAGTTTCCCATATCTCTATTCTCTCTATAATAAACTCTAATATTTTAACATAACTTAGAAATATCTTTCATACCATTTACATAATAACATCCAAACATCTTTATATATAGGTTATAAACTTACCCACAAATAACCTAAGTAGAATCCAATTATAACTTAACAAAAATAGAAATCCTAAACATAGTAGAATTTTTAAAATATTAACAAAAAATTTGGATAAAAAACTTATCTGCCATCGTATATATTACTACTGAATGTCCACGAACAAATACTTAATGTATCCACAAACATATATTAAATACTTATAAAATTATGCAATTATTCTATGTTTTGATTTCTGAATATATACCACTGGACATATATTAGAGTTTTTTCTTAGAAAAACCCATTATTTAAATGATTTTATCTTACATTTATATTTTATTTTCAAAAGTAATTCTGACACCAAGTATAATTAAAAATAAATCAACATATTACTTATTGCACTTGTCAAAAAGATCTACAACAAAAATGTAGTTGTAGACGAAACTTGTAAATTAGAAGGATATTGCATTTTATTTTATTTTTTAAAAATAAATAAAATGTGAGTTTTATGTACATTAATGTTTCATTGGTTTGTGATTGGTTAAAGGGAAGAAGGAAATAAGCAGAGATGCAAAGAGAGTGAAGAAACACATACACATATTGTAGACCGACCAAAAAGGGAATATGGGTATGGCGATGATAAAAGGCTGCTAAGCCTAAACCATAACTTTATGTTATTAGGCTTTGCTTTGCTTTGCTTTGTTATGTTTATGTTTATGTTGATGTTATGTATTTACCTCGGTGAAGCCCCACGTTACTTGGTTATTAATCTCCACGCCTCCCTTTCTTTGTTCCCCCAATCTCATTTCATCATTGTGTCTTGGAGCTCACTTCTCTATCTTCTCTTCTTTTTGTTTTACCTACATTCTCATTGCTTTCAGTTTGCTTCCCCTTCAAATTTTACTACACAACCATATTATTAAAACAATGGGCGCGCGACACTAACCTTTGCTCCTACTACTATATCAATTATATTTCAAAAAAACCAGCATAATTGTTGAGACCGGTTTGACATTGTATTATGAAGAATGATTTTGTGTAGAGAATATTATTTTTTTATCTAAAAAAATAGGCTTCTCATAGGGGGATCGGGGTGAGCATTCGGTTCCATTAAATCGGTTAACAAATCGAACCGAACTGAAATAATGTAAATCGGTCCGTGAAAACGGTTAAAATCGATCGGTTAATAAAATAACCGAAATTCATTACGGTTCGGTTACGATTAACAAAAATATTTAACCGAACCGATTGAATTAACCAACATATTTTTAAACTCATACAGCCCAACTACCAAGCAATGTAGCAGCCTAGTAATTTTGCTCCTACTTAAGTGCTGCTAAAATGTTCATGCTAAGTTGTTGAATTGCTATTCTGTTGCTATTATTTTTATACTGAATTTCTACTGTGTTGCTCTTATTCTACAATTTTTTTCTCTATCATTTTAGTTTTTTAAGTCTGCTGACCGAATTAATTAACCGAACCAACCGATTTATCCAAAGTGTATTCTATTCGCTTACGATTGATGATTATTTTTAACCGATAATCAAATTAACTGACCGAATTATCTATTAATCAATTTAACCGACCGAACGCTCACCCCTAAATTCTCATATAGAATTACATTTAGGTTCTCATATAGAATCACATTATTCCATCTTAATATAGAATCACGTTGTTATTCCATCTTAATGATAAAAAAAATACATTATATTGAAAACGGAGTTCTTTTACCCTAAAACTATAATTTTTTTTTTAGGTCAAATCACTTTACAACATGGTGTCAAACCAATTTAACTATATTTAGTTGGTGATACATAAAGTGACAAACAATGGTAGTGAGTGTTAGAGACATGTTTATTTTTTCAAAGAATGAGATAAAGTTTCCATTAGAAAAAAAGAAACACTAGGGAAATAGTATTAGTAGATGTTTCCTATAACTTTAACAAGATATCCAGAGAAGTGATCTATATGGTTATTTTGTTTGGCCTAAAAAGTGTTAAAACCTGTTTTAATCTATGATGTTTTGAAGTGAAATGAATAAAGCAATAAGATGATTGTGCAAAGCTATTAACCAGCATGGTGTGGGTATTTACACAGTTATACAACCAGCTTGTTTCTAAAGTAACTCAAAAGCATTCAGTAAAACTCATTTACCTTTTCTTAAGATTTCTACCTTTTCACCATCATTTTGCTCCTGCTCTATATTTACCATTAAATACTTACTCAGATAAAAAGTTAAAACCCTATTTTACCACATATGCTCAGTCACTCAATTGTACTTGGAATATTTACATGCGCATGGAAGCTTAATATGGAAAACGGTTTTTTATTTAGTGTCACATTTTGAGCAACTTTACTTCCCCACACATGTAATATAAGTTATATGGGGTATGTACAAAGACAAGTGACACTTATTACATGGTCTGATTTCGTAACATGTTTCTAACCCTGATTATTTCATTATTTATCTTTCTTCGTGTTTCTAAAAAATAGATAGGAAAATATATTAAATCTTTTCGAAATTACAAACAGTTTTTTCTTAAAAAATATAAAATAATTTATTTATCGAAAACAATATAAATAAATAAAAAACACTTTATATAGATAGATAGATAGATACAACCAGTATATGACATGGTGGAGGCCGGAACTCATGTCTTTCTTGATTAGTTAAGTTCGTAACTACTTTAACTAATTTTTAACGTCTATAGAAAACATTAGTGTAATTATACAAGATTATATGTGTTCTCAATTCCATTATCAGATAAATCCATCTTATAGTTAATACACTCAAATAATATATTAATACCAACACTTAAAGAATAATGTTTGTTAAAATTTTATTAATATATATAATACTAAATTTGATATTAAAAAGTTACATATTTTGAGTATAATTAGGTTACCACGTACGTTGTTTTGTATATATATGTTATATATTTTTGTGTATTCTATTTTTAACACATTATTTTGGTTTAATACAAATTTCTATTGAAAACACTACTCACATACTAAAAATTTATATAACTAAAGTTCAATAACAAAACATATAATGAAAATATTAATTAATTTATAAATTTAGATATAAACTAAAAATTATGTATAAGTGTCATGACATTGATTGAGAGTTTAATTTTCTTTATTTTTGAGTTTGAGTTTTGATTGTTCGCCTGTATTATTTTTTTTCTTCTCTAATTAAAAAACATATAAGAGTCAGTATTACAAACAAAAAGTTATATAAGTATGTTAAAAGAACATTTTAAAAAATTGATAACTATGTGCATAAGATTTGATAAAAATAGTAATATAACAAAATAAAAAATAAAATTAAATAGGAGAAACATATGCAGCCATTAGAGTAAATAAATAAAACTATAGTAGAAAATCAAGTTATGATACACATAAATCATTGTAATTTAATTAGAATTTTAGTTAGTAAAGTAATTTAAATTAAATATGTGGTTCACCCGTGGGTTACACCAACCTAATCCGAACCTAATGTATTCGATTAGTTTAGGTTAGATACAAATGGATTGCTTTGGATTGACACTGAAACAAATTAGATTTTCAGCAGTTTAAATCATGGATTGAACATTTGGGTTTAACCAAATCTGTGCACACCCCTAACCACCAGCCAAAGTAACTTGACCAAGTGTGGTAAACCCTTCAACCGAATTTGTTTACAACTCTAGTCCTACATCAACAATCTATACTAAATAGGCATGTCACCATTGTTTCTATACCAAACTATATTTTCTCAGCTAATAACTCTTGATGTTCTACCACGAAAGCCTCTATTTTAAGTTTCCAATACCAAAATAGAACCAGCACCACATAAGAAGTCAATCAACACAAACCACCATAAACTTTTAACATTCAAGTCACTCACTAATCATTAGCTTTCCACAACATGCAGTCAACTTTAGGGAAAAAGATTGGTCCCGGACATGTTCGAAAGGGTAGGGGAGGTTAAAAATCTTTTCCAAATTTATTTTATTTTATAAATGAAACGCATGGACAATCCAAATTTCAGATGTAAAATCACTTCATATGATTCATGGAAAATGTAATGTCTGGAGCACAGCTATTAACTAAGAAATTAGGGAATACCCTGCAGGATGAATATGAGGGTCTGGATAGCCGAAAGCTTCAAAATCAGGCTCATTTTTATCATGTCTTAATCCTTCAGAACTGCAAAACATAGCAGAAATATCAGTAACAGAAGCCTGGAACATATAACTAAATTTGGCCTATAAAAATGATGGAACTATTTGATCAATGGGAAACAATATGTATGCATGCATTCCATATGACAGAAAATAAAATACTAGGAATCAAACCATGGTTGCACATGGTAACAAAGATTTTGGTAGGAGAGTGGATATCATTAAAATTCTTATTAGAATTTCTATATAATCAGTGGACGGTATTCAATGCAACTATTGAAGTTCACAACTTTGTATATTATAGAGCACTTTAATGGACATGAATACCACATCTATCCATCCAAATCACTGAATACAGACTAAAACTGAAGTTATCCTTGCCTGACAGTATTATCGCTTCAAATATTTGTAAGCAGATTAAATGATGGTAAATCTGCGAAGGAGATTCTGACATACTCTAGTAATTGTGCAGCAAGCTATCATATTATAGTGAAGGGTATACCACCTTGTGATAGAACTTCTTATACTCTACTTAAGTTGCAAGAAATAAATAGCCCAAAAAAGCCTCAGGTCAGAAATTAAAAATTGGATAGCAATATATTGAAGCTTCAGAAACTATAATTAACTCCATATATAAAGATAGACAGAGTGAGTGAAAATCGAAACCAAGCAAGCTCTATTACCTTGTGGGTTTACTTACAGAACTGGTGGATTTTGGAGAATTATGTAGCTTAGACAAAAGTTCTGTATCCACAAGCTTCACTAGCTTGTCCAAATCCTTGAACTGCAAAGAGTAATTGGTGCCTCCATTCTCCCCAACATGGTTCTTTACACTGACATGAACCAAAATATATCACTCAATTTAAAATTATAAAACAATCCGATCAAAATGAAATAAGAACTAAGAGAAAAAACCTACTCAATTTCCAGATGTACAGGCTCAAGACCCCCATCTGCCAAAGCATCAACTAGTAATTTGCTATTCACTACAAGGCACTTAACCAGAACATTCTTCGAACCTTTTTCGGGATTTATATATACGAACCCATACTCGTCCTCAGCATCATTCCAATGGTCGATTCCCACTTCTTCTGCAAACCATAAATCCAATTAGGAACATATAGATACGAATATCTATGCAATTTATAAGTGGAAGAGAATTTACCGGTAGAGGACGAGGCAAGAGCAGAGTCGGAGAAGGCCGGAGGGCCAGCGGCGGTGAGAAGGTAACCGGAAGCGAGGAAAGAGGCATGAACCACGAAAGCAACCTTGTC
>JAYMTC010000861.1:0-10462 GCA_036897605.1 Melianthus villosus
CAGTTAATCCAGTAATAGCTAACATCGATGCTGTAAAATCCAATCAATTTATGCAGGTTAGCACAAGAAGGACTAGGAGGAAGAAAAATGAGGAAAACACTATAGCTGATACGGTGCTTAGTGATTTTCCAGAAGATTGTAATTTGCATAGGGTAGAAGAGAAGATTAAGGTTAAGAAGACACGAGGAAGGAAGAATAGAAGTTTACATGAGGAACTGTCTGCTCCAATTGATGTTTCGGCCTCAAATTTGGAAGAAGTTGGTCAAACTGATATTAGAGATATCATAGATAATGCAAAAGGATTGTTCTTAGATGAGGAGAATACAAAGCAAGGGAGTGGTTATGGAGAGAATAAAGAAGAAGTTGGAAAGGGGAGTACTTCTGGTGTTAAACAAGGTTCAAGCAAGATACCAGAAGATCCAGAATTGGAAAAGATTACCCTCGGGGACTGGTTTGATTATTTGGAGGTAAATTTGCCAAAACAGATAATTTCTGACACCGAGGAGATGATTGAGAATATGAGACTTCGAGCAAAAGCTGTCCACGAGTATAGGATGCAGCAAAGAAATGAGACGAAAAAGTAATGTGTGGAGCAGCAATTGGAGCCCTTGGTTCTTTTGGTAGTTTATAAGAAACTCTTGCTTACATATAGTGTTACCCGGATGCAATGAATTCATCACAATGGTGTAACAACTCTTATTGTCATGAGAACTATTTTCTAATATTTTGTGGTTCGTACACAAAAAAATATGTTCTTTAGCTAGTCTACAGTCTTTTTCCATATGTTAATGTGCTTCTCTGCTAGTTACTGAACTCCCTTCTATGTTACATCATAGAAGGAAACCATCTTAAAGTTTCTGGCCAGTCAGAGGATACTTATTTCTCTATTACTTATTTCATGCTTCAATTTCATGTGTAAATGAGAATGCTGCCGATACCATAGATGGCTTATAGAGATCTTATACTTAATTAGACAACTGATAAGCAATGTTATATGATTATCCTGGCTATTTTTTGTTGATGCCACTTTTATATTATTTAGGAATTTACGAATATGTATTTGTAATGTCCCGAAATAGCTACTCTTCACCAAGTTTATTAATTATTCTTAATCACTTCAATACTAGCACTCTTGTGTCTAGAAACCTAGGGGCTTTGCTCTTGACTACACAAGATGAGCATTTGATAAATATCCTTCCTACAAAACCTTGAAACCGATTTTGTGCTATTGTTGTTGGGACATCTGGACACTTTGGATTTCTGAAACATATAATGTGTCAAAATTAACAATTTCAAATGTTCAACATTTGGATGGAAATCACTAGATGTATAGTCAAACATAATGTGCTTAATATAACTTGCGGATTATTTGCTTTCCACGTTCAGCCTTAAGGCTTATTCTACTACAGTATTCAAATTGTTATCTGTAATGAGTAACAAACTCTTGGATTCTGTGAGTCAAAGTGGAGATTGGAGAAAATCTCAGACCCCTAGTTTGATTACTTTATCTTTTATCTCTTGTTTCATTCTGTTTTTTCTTTCATTATTCAACAATTTTGGTTTGAAAAAAATTAAAATATTTGATGTAGTTTATGCTACATAAAAGGGAACTAATATCCTTTTGGTGGCTTTAGGAGTGAGATTTTATTCTACGTGTTTATTCTTTTTCTTTCGTGTAGGAAGAGTAGCCACAACTTATAAGTACTTAAACAATGCCTTAAACCAATTAAGAATAGCTCGTATACATACAGGGCTAAAGGCACATTTGAATATGCAATTGTTTAGAGTTTTTAGGGGTTAGAGTTGTGTAGTATTTTATGGTTTCCTTCAAATTATTGCACTGCAGATTCTCCATGGATATAATTTTTTTATCTCTTTTCCATTTATACTACTGCATAATATTCTTCACTTGGTAAAAATATTCCATATCATGCCTTAAAGGATCTTGTGATTTGTTTCGTAGGAGCATCAGTCAGTGATGATCTTTTCTTGTATTCGGCTTTCGGATGTCACCATGGTAGAAGTATTGTGACAACCACGAAATCGTTCCACCAGTTTATTCACTTGAAATGGCACATAACCCAAAATTTCTACTCTTAATTCAATGGGAGTCATAAGGTGGCTTAGCAATTCAACAAATGCCATCATAGTCTGTTATTATTCCATATTAGATTAGATTTTTCCATGGATTATTTCTTGCTTAAGTTTTCTGATTTCGTCTTCCCTTGGTTTCTCTTTTTCTGGGAAGATCTCTTCATGGTTTCTATTTTTTATCTTCAGTGTTTCTGTTATTCAATAATTTCTATTTCTATTTATTCAATAATGTATCGACTTCCATTCCTAGTAGTTTCTTTTATTTTTCATTATTTAGCCATTTATATGTCTATTCAGCCTCTTAGTTTTACACGATGTTGTTTCAATGTTTGTAGCTATTGAAATAGATATATCTATTAAATATTCCCCCAACTATTAATTTGAGCTTTTAGTAGAGTTGGTTATTTAACATGGTATCACAGCATGAGGTCGTGGGTGTTCGAACCTCCGCTACTGCACTTTTTATCACATGGATTTGTGTGTGCGTGTGAGTATTCTCTTCTATTTGAATAATTCCCATGGGGAACAAATGGAGGTTGCTGAATTATACACCCTCTTTTATAGGGTGCATAAAATGGGTACCCCTGTGGCAACTCCTCCACTTTTTTCTGGTAAGTGGGGCTGTTGAATAAATTCTGCTTGGTAGACTTCATGAATTCCTTACTTTGTTTGTGAAGGCTATAAACATCTGTAAATATCTGCGCAGACCCAAAAGATCCCAGCTTAAGGACACTTGAGAATTGCTTCCTGTTGGGGCCGATATTAGTTTATGCAAGGTTTTCATTTTTCTTTCTTCCTTGAGAAATACGTATTACATTATAGTAGTTTGTATCAATCAATTTGGTGCTCAAAATTGAATTTCTATTTATGAAATATCCATCAAAATAGAGGGAAAACGGTCATTGTTATACTGTTTGGAGATCATTTTTTCCCTGAATCATCATTCGTGTTTATATGCCCCTTTCCATAATGTTCTTCCTTTATCAGAATGTTCATTTATGTTAAGAAAAAAAGATTTACAAGTAATTGTAGTTAAATGTTACTTATATCTCTCACTTCAAGTGCCAAAAATTGCTTGGATTGTGAACTCACAGAGATTTTTTTTTTTTTTTATCATCTTCATTAGTACATATTACTTATCTCTGTCACTGCAAGTTATTCATGGTGTTCTCCATAATTGCCTGGATTGTGAACTAACATAAATTTTTTTATTATCTTCATTAGTACATATTACTTATCTCTGTCACTTTTAAGTTATTCATGGTGTTTTCTATAATTGTATGGATTATGAACTAACACGTATCTTCTTTTTTTTCATTATCTTCATTAGTACTGTGCCTGTTCAGGGACCAATGGCGTTGAAACACGCTTTGCCAAAGGGAATTTAATTGAGTTTTGATTTTGATGATTCACATCCGGTGTCTCTTATGGTTCATCATAATCTACTTAAATTTGTTTGTAACAAAAAAATTAACAGAGAATACGTATCTTTTAAGTGGTTTTTGAACCGAAACTGATGTTTTTTCTTTCTCTCTATTTTCTCAACATGTCAGGATTTGCCAGAGTTGTATTTACAAGGTGGATCAATTGTCCCCGCGGGCCTTCCTCATCAGCATGTTAATGAAGCTAAACCATCAGATGATTTAACTCTTCTTGTAGCTTTAGATGAACACGGTAAGTTTGTCTGATTGAATCCGTTGACAGAATAAGACTTGAATTTTTATGAAGCAATGACATGCTTGGAAGGGCAGAGTATTCCCAGACGTAATTGATAGTTATGCACTTTCTGTCTTCCATTAATGATATATTGAAACTTTTACCTCCATAGCAAAATTCAAGTTACTTTAGAACTGTGGTTTCCTTAACGAGATTCATATGACAAGGCTCCCCACTTGGCATATTGCTATAGAAAGATTTTGTATTTTTCCCTAACTATATAATTATCTTTTCAAATTAGCAGCATTTGTAAAAACTTATTTTCTCATTAACAGGGAAAGCTAAAGGTGTTCTGTTTGAAGATGATGGTGATGGATATGGATTCACTGAGGGTGGATATCTATTGACGCACTATTTTGCTGAATTTGAATCTTCTGTTGTTACTGTAAAAATTTCAAAAACTGAAGGATCATGGAAAAGGCCATCTCGTCGTCTCCATGTGCAGATACTACTTGGTGGACATGCGAAGGTATTTCAGCTTATATTAGGGACTATGATTAACAATGTAAGAAATGTATGCAAATAATATTTTATGGTTGTTCATATGTTTGCAATTCTGAGATTTAATAAGTACTACTATCAGCTTGATGCATGGGGCATGGACGGAGATACTATTCAGATTAGGATGCCTTCGGGAGATGAAGTTTCTAAATTGATATCCATGAATGAAATACAATACAGGGCTCGCTTGGGTAATGATACCACTTTTTCAGAACTGTACTCATTCACGTCATTGGAAATCTACCTATTTTTGTCCATTAGAATTTATTTCTCAAAATTTTCTGGTTTTCAGATGTAGATATATTGGTCACAGTGTTGTTTATATTTGTGTACAGAGAGTGCTAAGCGTATTCCCGATGTGGAAGAGACTTCAGGACGCAAGGGCAAAGAATTGTCAGGGACTCCAATTGAATTGAAAAGTCATGATTGGATAATTAAAGTGGTCCCTTGGATTGGGGGTAGAATAATTTCTATGGCACACCTTCCTTCTGGTAATGCTTATGAACTTTTTGAAACTATTACTTGTTGTCTAGAATAATGTGGTCGGTGTCATTCATTTCTTAATTACCTATGAAGTATTATCTCTGATAATCGAAAATTTGATTGAATAATAATGTAGAACTCTCCAGTTATATAGGATGGTAAAATTAGTTCTCTCTTTTTTTTCTTATTTGCTGCCCTCTTGACACTTGAGTTGCTACCCAGGATAAATTGCTAAAATGGAAGAAGTTTTATGCACAATATTCAATTGAAATAAGAAACTTTTAATTGTGAGCCTCACAGATGGAAGTAAACAAAACTACACTCCATTGCTTAAGAAGATACATGTTGCTCTGATGATCTTATAACACCGTGAATAATCTAATTATTTTTGGTTTCGGGTACAATTGGTGTCAAAATATACTAATCTTTATGGTCATCATTTCAGGAACTCAATGGCTTCACAGTAGGATTGATATCCATGGGTATGAAGAATATAGTGGGAGTGAGTATCGCTCTGCAGGATGTACTGAAGAATATACAGTCGTCGAGTGAGTTGCTAATTTTTTAGTGTTCGTTCTAGATTTAATCGGCAATCGTAGATGTTATGGGAAACTCAAATATTTTGTGGTGAAGTTGATAATCTCGTTTATCTTTGAAAGCTTCCTATTTCTGTCATCATTTCCGTATAATTTATGTTTTGCGTGCTCAGGTTAAGATATATCCACAACTAAGAGTTTTTTTTCTGTTATTTTGGTTAACCTGAAAACAATAAATATTTCTAATGAAAATTCTAAAGATGCTCCACCTAGTTCTGTATAGAGCTTGGCATAATATATGCATCAGGCAGTAGCTTTAATCCTTGAACTGTATTTTATGTAGATCTTTACAGTGATAACTTTAATACATTTTCTTTTACACAAAATAAAACAGTAGCGGAGTATTTTTTTTTTTTTGTTATTCCTCTCAATTTTCCTCCTTTAAATTGTTGGCATTTTGAAGATAATGGTAAGTTGCGATTATAGCTATTATTCAAAACCATACGGGGCACCTTTTACAATTGATTACCATTTGGACCAACAATTTGGATATCCAAATAAGGCACTACAGGTGTCAGCATCTGATTATTACATGTCTTTCATTGTTGATGGGCCATCTGCATTGTTCGACTTAGTATAACCGCATTTGATGGTTGACTGGGGTAAGGAGGGCTCATTAAGCCACCTACTTTAATTTGTTAATGGGAGACTGGATGCTACGATCTTGACTTCATCTTTTTTACCTTTAGTTTTCTGTACTCACAGGCGGGAACTCGAGCATGCAGGGGAGGATGAATCTCTTACGTTAGAAGGTGATATTGGTGGTGGTCTTATTATCCAACGGAGGATTTCTATTCCCAAAGATAATCCAACTGTTCTCCGGATTTGCTCCAGCATTATAGCTCACAAAGTTGGTGCTGGTTCTGGTGGATATTCAAGGTGCTCCAAACTTCACTTCTTTGGTTTCTTTCTTATCATATAAAATGCATTGTGGCATTTGTAATTCTTGGACATGTGCAAGAGTAAACGACGTAGGTGGAATTTGTAAGAATTCTGACCTTACAAGAGAAATGACCATTATTGATCTTACTTTAGTATCTAGATAATGAGCTCACTTCTTATTTAAAAAGCATAAAATTATCATCAAACTTTACTTCGCCTTGGATAATCACTCAGATCAACCCTTGTTTTGAAATTCAAATATCAAAACCTTCACATTTAGACTACTACTGTTGAAACTCATCCTAGTAAGGACCGCGTATTTAATTGATAAAATTGACTACCTCTGGACTAGTTCAAATTTGACCCATTCTAGACAAGTATAGATGATAACTTGCTGTTCAAATTTGACCCATTCTAGACAAGCGTAGATGATAATTTGCTGAATCAAGATTCAAAAGGCAAACTGAGGCAATCAATAGCTGAGTGAGGCATGCAAACAGTTCAATTTTCTTTCTTTACATGATTGTGGTATTTCATTTTATTTTGGGAAGTGGGATTTACAGAATGAATGCCAAACCAGTTGCTTCTTTTATCTTCTTATCCAAATTTCCTTTCTTTTTATTCTTGTAGGTTGGTTTGCCTGAGAGTACACCCATCATTCGGTCTCTTACACCCTACAGAGTCTTTTGTTTCATTTACTTCTGTTGATGGGTCTAGGCATGAAGTTTGGCCCGAATCTGAGGAGCAGTATTTTGAAGGGGGTCTTCTTCCTAATGGTATTATTTTACTGCTATGTAGTCTAAGTTACTTTATATTATATAGCCAATTAACTTCACCGGGATGAAATATAGCAGCTCCAAGGCAAACTAAAAACTTTAGGAAGTTTAGGTCAGTGATAACCTTTAAATGAAGATATTGCTTACTCCTTTCATTAATGAATGTGCATGTTACTGTTTCCCTATGGTTGCTTCTGTAATGACCTCTATACTGAAGTGGGTCCAGACTCATCAATCCGTTTCCCAGCTGTTTGAAAGTCTAAATTAGTACAAGTATTACAAGGAGCTGAGATTGTGATGTAGACCCGAAAAATTGGAAAATGCTAAGTTAGACAAATAAAAGTAGCCTAGGGGTTAAATGTGAGATATACATCTTTCCATCAATTAGGTTCATAGATGGTCATTATTGCTAGATACATGATCATCATAGATTTCACTAATTAATTGACCTCTCATTATGTACCGAAATCACTTCATATATGCATATATTTTAAATTTTGATGCGCTCCTATATAGTGTTGGCACATAAAATGAATGTGACAACTTTTCCTCTCATTTTAATGGCAGGTGAATGGATGCTTGTTGATAAGTATCTCGGTCTGGCATTAGTGAATCGGTTCGTTACCAAAGAGGTTTTTAAGTGCCTTGTCCACTGGGGAGCAAGTACTGTCAATTTGGAGCTTTGGTCTGAAGATAGGCCTGTCTCGAAGCAATCTCCTCTCAAAATCACCCACGAGTATGAAGTGCAAGACGTTTCTTAGGTTTATCTTGTTCAATAAGAAGCTTGTCAATTGATCGGAGGCTCTTCAGAAGATAAATTGGTACAACAAGTGTTTATTGTCTCTTTGCTCGTTAATTGATAGGAAGCTTCCGGATAAATTGGTACAAACAGTGTCTATTGTCTCTTCGTATCATATACTTTTTTTAATTTTTATTTATTGATGATTTCATTTCAACACACGTTTAAAATTTTGAAAAATTAAATATTGTTGGACTCTAAAACATGCTAAAAATATACAATGTAGTTGTGAGAGAATCTACATGTTCTAAACTTTATACTGTAATCCTAGGTTTGGGTGGATGGTTTTAATTACCTTCAATTTTTAATAAATTAACATATAAAAGAGCTGTGTGTTTAATGAAGCAAAAATGCATTTTGCTCATTTTTATGTTAAAAATGATAGTTTGAGAGGTTACATTTTAAAATTTTATGAACTCTATACAATTTATAATAAAAAAAAAAAACTTGGAACTCTGCGGGGTTTATATTAAAATTTCAACTTAAGGTAATTCTAATATCATATTTAAACATAAACGGTTATGATAGGTTCATAAACATTGAAAAGAGGTTGTTTTTAAAAATTATTGCATTTTTTTTCAAATTACGATTATAATCTTTTTTATTATTATAAAAATTTACCAGATTTTAGAAGTAACATACCGCAACTTTTTGAAAATGACAGTAAAATCAAACTTCTTTAGTTTTTTATTATTTTCTTTCTTCTAAGTATGGAAAATAATTTACTTGATAAAAAATAATTTATTTGATAAACCAATAGTTTTTATGTGAAATAATTAACTTAATGATATTTTTTTTGGACTATCAAATTGAGAAATGCAATGAATATTAATATGTGAAGAAATATTAATTAATCCCATAAGGATGCTTCTATGAGCTGCAGGAAAACGAATTGAAATTAGAGTACCCGAATTGATACAAAGCTATAGTCCAATGTGAATAGATATTGGTGAATTCATAAAGAGGTGAACACAGTAATGAAGTAACGGCTGCTTTTTTTAAGGGATTTTATAAATTAAACAAGACAAGAAATCAGAAGCGCTCATCTTCAGAACATTTGAGCAGAACCAGCTTATTCCAGCAGCAGCTGTTTTACTTTGGTGATATAATCAGTCATTGCCTCCTCCTTGGTTTTAGCTGCAAAATAAGAAGCACGTATGATTTTCAGAATAAAAATCAGTGTTTTGATAGAGGCTCAACCGTCCAGGTTGACTGAACTATGTACCTTCAACAGCCTTCCATGCATCCCACTTTGCCCTATCACTCATGTTGAAGCTTCCAGGACGGCCTGTAGATACAGAACAAACGGCCATGGCAGGAATATGAAAACCATGAAAAAGGTATATGCATGTGAGTATGAAGAAAAAGTAATACTAACTTGTGTTCACAGGTCCAACAGTGGCTTGCTTATACAAACCATATAGAATAAGCTTGTTCTCATTGGTTGTGTTCTCTGGTAAGGTCTTGGCTTTCTCGGCATGCTCCTCAAATTCTTCCTGTAATGATACAAACAATATACCACATATTAGTGAGCTGAAAATCTGGAATGAGGAAACAAATTGTGCATAACTTCAGTTAGGTCTATAAGTTCTTGTAAGGTAGTTTCAGGAAAGTTTTAAAATGAACAAATCCTTCAAAAGAATCGCAAACTGCTTGTTCCATGGAAATATATTCACGATTCTCCAAGTTAAAAAATGCAACAAAAGAAGAACCAGACAATAAAACAGTGGCCGTGAGGTTAATTTCAGATCCAATAACATTCAAACGCAGATTCTGCATAGTGAAAATCCTTCAAAAGCAAAAATGTTCTCTTCTATGGCCACTCATTGGTAAGGCGAGCAAGTTCATTTCAGCGTCAATCATAAAGCTGGTGCAGTTTAATATTTGAACAACCTCCATTCATATACCAATTAATCCTCTGTATAACAATTTACCTAGAACTTGCATGTAAATGACACACAACAGTCGGAGCCAAAAAAAGGCAGATAGTAGGATAGGGATTTTAAACTGCCTTGACTAATCTTAACTGTAGTATTCTGTAGCCATAGTTTCTTGTTGATTTTAAACAAATCTACAAAACCAAGCAAAAACAGCTTCAAAACAATATTGTTCACTCCTTCCTGATAATGTTGTATAAATTTATTGATTTATCCATGCCTGGAATCGATAAACGGCATCGAAAGATCATGCCGATTATGTGGAACCAAAACTGCACTAAACATGTAAATTCCAAGAAAAACAAACAGGTTCCAGACGGAAATCAATGAGATCTACAGCTCGACCAGAGAAATCAATCAAGCACAGATATAGCTAAACACAACCAAATTAAACAGATTTTTCTTCGATCGATCGATTGAACAATTGAATGGAAATATTCGATTCAACGCAAAAACAGTAGAGAAATTGGAGAAGAAGTGGTAAAAAGCACCTGTAAACCCATCGCTCTAGATGTATTTTGTGTGAATGCGATCTACCAACAGCTTTTCTACAATGCTGAAAAAGCAAAGAAACTGGTAATCCGTTTATATGGCGAGATGACTAGCTAGCATATTCGGTAGTACCCATTAATTACTCGATGTATTATTGGCTAACATGGTAATAAGCGGGCCCGCGCA
>JAYMTC010000862.1:0-10458 GCA_036897605.1 Melianthus villosus
TTAATTAAATTAATTATATACACAAAGTTATTACTGTCATTCCTTAAATTTTCTGATCTTGAGAGTTATAGTTATCATCAAAATTATTTCTATAAAAAGTTATAATTATCATTACTTAAAAGTCATTATGTACTGAATATTATAACCATCATTAGTTAATTTTATTTTACAGAATTCTTTTATAGAAACTCATAATTATAATTAATTAAATTAATTATAATAGAAAGTTATGATTACTATTACTAATAAATAATTTTTCTGATTTTGAATTTGAATTTTTCAATTTTAACTTATCATAATTTTTTTAATATAAACAATATACGCATAATAAATATTCAGTATTGTCATATTAATGGTAATTTTCATTGAATACCAAATTGATATTTAAAAGTTTAAATGATTTAAATATAAAATTGATACCTTTAAAAAAAATTGCTTAGACCAAAAGTGTCATTGGGACTTGCATCTTTGGCCCAATCTGTCATGTAAATGGCATCTCAAATAATTGAAAATGCCAGGTAGTATTCTCATGCAAAAAGTTCTTTCACCTATTTATTTTTGTACATATTTTACTACCATAATAATTTTAATATAATCATTTTTTTACTAAGTGAATTTAATAAAATGCAAAAACTTTCTAGCTTTTGAAAGATTCTCAGTGGATTATAAATAAATAAATAAATAAACTATTTTCATGGTGACGCAAGAGATAGATTTGATTACAAAATTATCATGAGTATTTAAATAAAAAAAATTAATTATTTTCATTTTAATCATTTTTATGTCTAGTTAAAAATAAAAATAATGTATCATTTTTATGATATCAATAAATAAATTTAGAAGAATCTTGAAATTCCACTAAAAATGTGTTATTTCTTAACTTTCTAAATTCTAACAAAAAAAACTAATGATATGATATTTCAAACTTCCAACAAATTTATTTTACATATAAAATAAGATAATTAAAATACATTACTGGAGTTAACATTGTATATATTCTGAACAGCAACGTTATTCTTCTAAGTGAGTCGATATATTACACTGTGCTCGTTTTAAATGTGAGCTAAAATATTGAAATTTTAATTCATAATCATTATACTGAAACGTAATATTAAACGAACAAATTATTTAATACTCCTACAGCATGGAAAAGTATAGAAAAGGCATCTGGTATCTACTTAGAATAGTGTCAGATTAAATTCACGTTTATTTGAAACACACATAGCTAAATTTCAATGGTCGTGTTCAACGAAGGGACATAAAGAGACGAACTCAATCCTTGGAACATACTACAGCCCCAGGTAACGAAGAACCGACATCGAGATCAATCCACGAGTATGAAAATAGTGCATTTGATTTTTTATTGTTAGCCGACATAAGTTAGTTATATTCAGTTAATTTCTTAGTCAGCAAGTTAGTTAATGGTTCAATTTTCATGTACCAACATTGTATAAGTTCATATCTTCAGAATAATTGACCAATATAGTGGAATTTTTCTTTTAATTCCACTCATCATAAGCTCGATCTTCAACTCTGACCAAAGATTATTCACATTTGAGATTCATTCCTGCTAAGTTCTCCGATTTTCGTTTTGCTTCTTGATGATCTTCATGGCTGCTTCGACTTCCTTTGCTTCTGGAAATCCATCATCCTCCACTGGTTCATATTCAGCATCAGCTTCAATTGCATCGGGTAATATCATTGAATTTAATGATACTTTGTTTTTGCATCCCTCAGACATAATTTATTCAATAAAATGAGTGGATCGAGAATTTAGAAGATTAACTCTCTCAATAGAGGATCTTTTTCAATAACCACTTGTTACTTAAGATTAAGACATTTGGGACGAACACGAGATCCCATTTATTTATATGTGAGTGTCTAATGTCCACGTCTTATATAGAACATAACCATCAGCAAAAGAAGCTTTTGTTTTTTCTCAGGCTTAATGAATCAACTTATTCAAACACACTACTAAAAACAACTATTCTTCATCAACCAGGTATCATTGAACTGATTTCTGCTCATCCAATTTTCAGTTCAAAGACAAAGCAAATGTCTTCAGTCAATCAATAGAACCTGCCAAGGAAAGGAATTTTGCTGTTGTTTGTGAATATTGTCATATTGGTGGTCATACAAAGGATAATTGCTATATATTAACTGGTTTTCATGCTCAGTACAAGGAAAATAGAAGAAAAGTGCAGTCAATGAAGAAGAGGTGATGGTAGAGGTATTGGTCAAAGATCCAGTGCAGCAACCATTTGGTTCACGGAATTAAAATTCCTGGAATGTTGATTCCCTTAAAATAATTTTCATTATGTTTAGTTCAATCGATAAAATTCCCGAAATATTACACAAATGCGTTTGGTTCGTGGTTATATTCTGATTTAATATGTTTATATTTCTAGAATCAAGATTATCAAATTTAAGGGTATCTTGATTACTTGGTAATCGGTATCCCTTACATTTTACAAAACAAAAATATTAATCTTGATTATTTAATTTAAATTCTAGGAATCTTACTATGGATAACATGAATCAAACACCTCACGAGAGCAATCATAATCCAAGGTCTCACTCTCTTTTCACACCTCAGTAATACCAAGAGTTGCTTCAGCTCCTTGATATTAACCAGACTCGGTGCTGGTTCAAGTAGTACCTCAACTACTCAATCTCAAGCTAATATGAGGTGTAAGTTTCATGGTTTCATGGTTTCAAGTAGTATCTCAACTACTCATCTCTACAAAATCACTTGAAATGAACAAACCATGAACCCTGATAAACGCCACCACAAAGAGACTTAATTGGCTGCAAATGGATCTACAAAATCAAATATGATTCAGATGGAACAAAAGGGAGATACAAAGCAATGCTAGTTGCGGAAGGATACAATCGGAAGGAAACTTTCTCACCAGTTGCAAAACAGATTTGTTCTTGCCTTAGCTGCTGTAAAGTAGACCCTTGTATCAAATGATCGTTACTAATGCTTTCTTCCAGGGTGACTTAAATGAAGATGAATACACATGCTCATGTCTCAGAGACTTCAGATTATATGGTCTAGAACATGCATCGAGATAGTGAAATTCTAAATATTCAGTGATGCCATGTCGAATGCTGGTTATTTACAATCTAGACATGGTTAATGTGATACTCCTGGTCTAAGTAGATGACATTGTAATTATAGACAATGATGATCATCTTATTCAACAACTAAAACTGATGTTACACATTAACTTCCACATCAAAGACTTGAGGCAATTAAAGTACTTTACGGGAATTTAGATAGCAAGATCATAGATGGGAATTTATTTGAATCAAAAGAAGTATGCATTGGAACTCATCTCTGAATTGGAATTGACTCTTCCCGAACCAGTGAGCTCTTTCCTTTAGATCAGAAGTGAAACTAACCTCAGATGAGTATGACACAACTCATACCAAGAATGAATATGCCTCCTCAACTGATCATGTCGTGTATCAAAAGTTAGTAGGCAAACTTATTTACTTGACATGACAATGCCAGAGATCACATACTCAGCGCAACTTCTAAGCCATTTTATGCACTCACTTAAAACCTTACACATGGAGTCTGATTAGAGTCATCAAGTATATCAAAAGCAATCTTGATCTTGGTATCCTCATGTCAACTGCTAGGCCTAAACAATTAAGGGCTTATTGTGACTCTAATTGGGAATCATGTCCAATGACAAGAAGATCTTTGACAGGATATTGGATATTATTTGGGGATTCTGATATCCTAGAAGTCAAAAAAACAGTCTAATGTTCAGATCCTTTGCAGAAGTTGAAGGGCCATGGGATCAACAACTTGTGAAGTGATTTGTTTGCTGGGATTATTCAGGGACTTGGGATTAAGTGATTCGGAGTCAGTCACCTTGCACTCTGACAAAAAAAAGCAACCATCCTTATATCAGCAAACTAATGCCCCATGAAAGAACTAAACATTTGAAAATTGACTGTCATTTGATCAGATCAAAGCCAGCAAGGGCTATTGGTGACCAAGTACAATAACATTGTTGAGAAGCCAGCAGATATCTCCACAAAGGCCTTATGAAAGGCACATCGTAGTCACCTTATTTCACGCTTAGTGTGCTCAATATCTTCAACCTAACATCTTGAGTTTGAAGGGGTGTTGAAATATATATAATATTTAAATTTAGTTATTTCAACTTTCAAGTTAGTTTGAGAGGTTCAATTTTCATGTAAACCAGCATTGTATAAGTACAGCTCTTCAGAGTAATTGATCAATACAATTGCATTTTTCCTTTCATTCTACTTTTTCACAGAAAAACATAAGGCAGAAACAAAATTCACCAGAAGGGTTTTGTAGATGGGATTTTCATATCAGAGATTCTGAAATTACAACAAAATGTGTAGATCGAGGAAATAATTTTAATACCACCAGTGCTGGAATACCTAGGTGGAAGAGTATATTCATGAGTCTGATTAAGATTGGGCACCAGTAATGCCCGAGAAATAGGGTTAACACTTCCCACAAAGGAAGTAGCAGTCACCTGCTGAATAACTAACTATAACAACCCATCCCAAATTCACTCAATCCGAATGACACAATTAAAATAAATCCATCCCAACACAGAAAAATTATAGAAAGGACTTTTAAGATAATTTTGGTTCACGAGATGATGTGATCTGAAGTCTTCAGTTTTCTGCTGCACTTAAAATAAAAGTAGTTCCAACCAATCCAATAGTTACTTAAAGACCAGTTTTATCAGTTAACACACGGACATTTCCGGGCACTTATCCAGTGTATCAATATACACAGTATTCCATTCACATAGACTGAAGCAAAGGAAAGGAGTGTAGTATAACACAAATAACAAACAGATGAAGGCAATATTATTCTTTAATTAGCTACTTCGGGTAAAAGAATAAATGAGAGTCAAATAACAGAGATATTAGTCCAACATGCCGATGATTCTGAAGACTAAGAACCTATATAACATGCTTCTCTCGACAAAAGAAGCAAACAGAAGTAAAGAATCCGCCTGCTACCCCTACTGAACGAAGTAGCATGTGCAATAGATTTGTCCCCGTAACTGTAAAGAATAAACCAAAGCTAACAACTAGTGAGGGAAACTGAAAAGCATCAAGCTATGATAATACATCATACCTAACTCCAAATGCAGGGGTTGAAATCCCGAGACTACATCTGAACCATTCATGCTGCCAATTTTTTCTTGTTTGGCTCAAAGACATACTTGATCAGGGAGTCTTTGATTGACAGCAACTCTGGAAACTCTTTCTTCAACTTGGATGCATCCAATTCATTATTGCTACGAGGAGCAACGATCACCTTTGCTTGCTCCTCCAATGTAAAGTTAGCCCACTTAAAGTTGGGATCAATATAGTTCTTGTACATTTCCAAAATTTCATTGTGACTCACAACACCCGGGTTTGTGAAGTTCCATATACCCCTCAAATTTCTCTTTGCCATCTCAATTGAAATGGGTAAAAGTTCATCCAAGACAGTCATACTATTTGGAATGTTAACAACTTTATTATAACGAGATATCTTGGTAATGAAGTTGCGCGGATTGGACAGGTCGGATGATATCGGCATTCGGACTCTGAGGGTGCAGACATTGTCATATTCTTTCAGAAGCTCTTCCACCTAGTTTAACAAAACAAACTATAAGTATCATAATAAGAAGTGTCAAAATAGAACTGGGAATAATAAAGATGTGAATAATGCAAATAAATTACCATGGCCTTAGTTTTCGAGTAGAAAGAACCAATGAAATTTGGCTTGTCTTCTTCTAAAAACCCAGTGCCAGAACCTTCAGGATGTGCAGAGTCGTACTCAAATATACATCCGGTAGCAAAATTCAGCATCAGAAGACCATGCTCTCGACTCACATCTGCCAATGTTAAGGTTCCTACAACATTGGCAAGAATTGTTTCTGTTTTATGGGATTCACACCAATCGACATTAGGTCTACCAGTCACACCAGCAGCATTGATGATATGTGTTGGATTGACATTCCTAATGTCTGCCAAAAGCTGTGCACGATCCTCGAGACGCCCTCCTCCATACTCATACGAAATCCCTTTCTTCTCGCACAGCTGCCCAAGTAGACCCCCTATCCACCCAGTCCTACCATAAATCAAAAATTTCAATGATAGTTTTTGAGGAGTCCCATTACTTTTTGAAGGGAGAACCACCATATGTTGCCCATTAGAATTACTTAAGACAGAAGATTCAGACTTTCCCTCTTCAGGCCCATCAGAATGCCTTCCACCAGGCATCATGAGCATTCTTGGGTGAGGAAGAAGTGCCCCAGACACATCGCCCCACCAATCAGGATTTTGAGTGTACCATTCAATAGTCTTTTTCAACCCCTCTTCCCACGAGGTCCGTACTGACCACCCCAAGTTCTTCAGCTTCTGATCATCTAAAAAGTACCTCTGGTCATTAAATGGTCTGTTGTCAACAAACTGGATGCTTGTCTCTGGGTTAATTGAGAAAAGCTTGCATATATCTTGCGCCACATCAATCACTCTCCTCTCCTTCTTTGTCCCAACGTTGTATACATGGCCAACTTCTCCCTTGTGCAGTACAACCTCAAAAGCCTCTGCCACATCCTCACAGTAGAGATAACTTCGTACATTAGCACCATCACCATGGATTGGAAGAGGTTTCCTTTGCATGGCCAAAAGAATGAATTTTGGTATTAACTTCTCGGGAAATTGATTTGGCCCATAAACATTGTTTCCTCGTGTAGTTATCACAGGTAGCCCGTACGACCTACCATATGCCATAACAAGCATTTCTGCTCCAGCTTTTGTAGCAGAATATGGATTTGTTGGAAGGAGTTGAGAAGCCTCGTGGTTCCCAACAACAGCATCCTCATCAGTCTCCCCATAGACTTCATCAGTACTTACATGGATAAACCTCCTGATCTGGCCTGTGACTTTGCAGGCTTCTAGGAGGACGTGTGTGCCATATATATTATTTTTGGTAAATTCAAAACTGTTACCAAAAGAGTTGTCAACATGAGTTTGAGCCGCAAAGTGCATAATTGTGTCAATGCACTCTGTGATTAGAAGGTAGTTTACGAGGTCGGCACTACCAATGTCTCCTTTAACGAACTTAAAGTTGGGAGAAGATTTTGAGGGTTGGAGGTTCTTCAGACTGGAGCAATAATCAAGCTTATCGAGCACAACAATTTTGTAGTATGGGTAGGTTCGGATGAGTCGGTTGGCAACATGGCATGCAATGAAACCAGCAGCCCCGGTAATGAGGATATTCTTTGGAGTATATGTTCCCATATCGAAACAGCAACTACAAAATCAAATTTAAAAATTCTAAACTTAGATCACATGTCAAAGGCAAAATACAAAAATGGGGTCATGGAACATAGAAACGAAAAATAGGACTGCAAAATATTATACATAAGAGAAATATGATAAAATAACACGAATGAAGTTGAATATAGCACAGTTTCTAATCTAACACTGCCTTCAAAAAGGTAGGGAAACATTAATACATCAAAAGTATAGATAGTGTTAAAATATAAGGAAACATAATATATTGTATCAAGTGTTAGAATATTATGTTTCCTTATATAATGTATTAAGTCAAGATACTTTGGGTAAAACCTAAATTAGGTAGACGTGTCGTTATAGATATAGGACTATATCATTGTAATTATTGTATTGAGACGATGTGCTTAATGAATATATAAGATACTCCCATTATTATGCCGAACCACATAAAATCCAAATGTGTTATTTATCTCTTTCTCCTTATGTTTAGTTTTTGACATATAGAACCAAAATACTTCAATACCAATTGATCTTAAATAGTTAAAATAAAAGTCAAACTTATTGAAGAAACTTGATCTTTTTCCTGTTCTCATTTTACAAGGAGCAGAAAATGTTGATCAGGTTTACGCGAATTCAAAAACAATCAATTAGTAAAAAAAATATTTATTCATTCGGATGTTAATTGAATTAGATGTATATTTTTTTATATTTGTATCCATTTATAAACAGTGAATACGGATAATATCCATTTAATTTCGAATTTGAATAATAGTTGTTTAAATCAGATCCAGAGCTGAATAGTAGTTGGATGTTCGGTTACCCCCTACTTAGAAGTGCATTTTCGGTTACCATTTGAGTGCATATCTTCACATTACAAACCATATTTGAAAACCCAATTATGGAAAACAAACCGAGATCAGATTGCTAAAGAACATTTAGGCAAAAGTGAGATGGATCAAATCTAACTACATTCACAACCCAGTAATGACTAACCCAATGATCAACAAAGAGGGAAATTTAAAACCCAAAAAGCATTCGACAAAAAACAAATACAAATTCTACTTAATAATTTCCGAAAACCCAATCATAGAGAAAATGGAGAGTGAAGAGATCCACTTACAAACACAATCAAACTCGATAAATCGCCGCCTTGTACACAACAGGATTAGGGTTCTTCAACGAAAATTGAACCAGGAAAATGCAGATAAAATTGAACTGGGAGAAGAAAAAGAAGGGAAAAGTCGAATATCACGGAGATTTGGAAACAGAGAGAAAGAAGGAACATGTTATATAAGATTGCGCCGGTCACAGAGTTATGGGGCCATGAATATAATAAACTGACTATTCTACCCTCCGAGAGTTGATTAGATTATGGCTTCACATTTATATTATATTTAGGGGTAATACCGGTTATTTACACGATACGCGTTAAAACCAGAATGATAGTAATGAAATGGAAGGAACATTAACATGTGTGTGTGTTTTTTTATATATATGCAATAAAAGAGATACTATTGATAAATAATTTAATTTAATTTAATTTAATTTAATTGAAATAATTATGACTAGGTTAAACACATGATATGATACTATATGAATTTTTTTCGAATCAAATTTATTATAAACAAGTAACTAGTCCTACTTTATTACTATGATCATGTTATTAATCTCACTTTTATTATTCAAATCTACTCTAACCAAGTAACAAAATCCTACTTTAATTTTATTAAGAAAAGATATGATGCCATATGATTATTATATTCATAATTTTTTATTTTTTTTTCATAAAGATGTAGATGATTAAATTAGAATATGTTCCCTTACAAGGAGTAGTCATGTGTTATATCAAATAATGTGTAATTTGTAAAGTTAATGTATTATCTTATACAAATTATTGGAAAGATGTAAGAATTAAAATTTACATTTAAATAAGTACTATCAATTCATAACTCATTTTTTTTAATATGAAATAATTTCTTGGAAATTGGTCATATATCCAATACATCAAATTAATATTATTGTAGATAAGGTAAGTAAGTGTCAAGCGAGTTTTTGCACGCGTTTTCACAATAAAATATGGGTCACTCGTCTCTAATAGAACGCTTAATCAAGTACCAAAAATATATTCTTTTCCTAAAATAATTTTATGAAAGAGAATTGTAATTTCAAAAACTCCAATTAAAAAATTCAAGAAACGATTTTCCAAAAACAATATAGCTAATAAAGAGTTTAAATCAAAGTAAAACAATTTATCCCTAACATTTTTGCACTAATAAAAAAATGGTTTCAATATTATATTGTTTCCTCCCAAGAACACTATGAATGTAGATATTATTTAGCAATTGTCACTCCCGTAATCAATCTCTTAATTAATTCATATCCTTTAAGTGTGAAAAACCCTTAAAATTCTAATCTCACAAGAATTAATTCTAAGTGTTTATTGAGTATAACTTCTAACATACTTCATCTTTCGATCCTTCATAAGCTAATTCAAATCAGTGTCTTTGATTTCTATCATTAACAAGCATTAAGATTAGGTTAATAAATTAACCTAGCAAAATTTCATCTTCCAATAATCAATTTATCCACGAGAACATAGAATTACTATATTCTAATCCTTAAGGTGAGGGATTTAGCTACTCATGATTAAAGAGACAATCATACAATATATCGAATTTTAATCAAAGAACAAGAAGAAAACTAGAGCTAATTCTGATATCTCATGTCGCCCCCCTATTTCAGTCTTTAGTTTAGATGGTTAAAGACACGATCATGCAAGCTGACGATGTGTACTCTCACTCTTAAGATAGTCCGACGAGTAATGATTTGTTCTTACTCTAAGGAAACCTTTTGCAGCATTCCGTATTTAGCTAAAAGGTTTTATCTTTATAAGGGATTGTCATGACCCAAATTTTTGAGTATCAGTGGCATGAGAATAGAGACAAAGTCCCCATACCCAAAAACCTAAAAAACATACAAAAGTGGGTCTCATTGGATTACCACTGCCAAAAAGAAAACAAAAGTCTCACCTCATAACCTGTGATCACTATCCCAAGACTATTATAGTGAATATGTCATAAATCAAATCATTGTTTTTACAAAAATCTTATTTGATATCCAAATGAGTTACAAGGTTCTTTTACAAAAGAAATCAAT
>JAYMTC010000863.1:0-10458 GCA_036897605.1 Melianthus villosus
AAAGAGCGTTACAAGCATCTACAACGGCTCCACTGACCGTTAATAATTCAATTAAATGAACGTTATTCAGATTTAATTACAAATCATAACGTATAGATTTTCCTAGTATAAATACGATAGTACCCGCAAGGGAAAAATGCAAGTCTTTCCATAACTAAAAACTAGTTCTTATTTCCTTTTGATTGATTGATTTTCTCTATTCCTAGAGTTAATTTAGTCGTTGGAGGATTTTTTGTCGGCCTACCAACTGACACACCTTTGATTATTTATTGTTTTTCAAGTTTGACCGAACACACTTCAAACTCGTCAAGTTCTCTGCCGCAACAGTGAGCTCATTGTCGAAGAAAATTAGGAGGAAATTTTTGGTTGGGTCTATTGATTGAATCGAGGGGAAGGAGATGATTGAAAATATGTGTTAGAAAAAGGGTGAAAATATTCTTCATAATTTCTAATTCCCCTAATGTTAGATTTTATTTCTCCTCTCTTTTATATTTCTTCTTCTGTTATTGAAAGTTGTGTTTAATTTTTCATTCATTATTATGGAAATCTCGCTTGTGAAAAGATAAGACAAAAGTTAGTGCTTTTATCGAGAAGAACTATAATCAGACTTTGTTATGGAAATTGTAGTGAAAGTATAGATTTCAAATATGAATGACTCATTATTCTATGTTTTATTGTTTGAAAAAATTCTCATGAAAGTGATCAAAAAAATATGGACAAAATGTTTATTTGCAAGGTGTTTCATGAAGAATCATACCAATGTATTTATAAACTATAATAGTCTTGTGAGATAAGATATTTATTTATGTCCGTATTGAGGTAACTTTAAATTTGATTTCAATAATAACATGAAAAATATTTCTATTAAAAGATAATAATAATTATTGAGACTATTTTAACTCATTACATGTATTTTTTTAATTAACTAGAGTGCAGCAGAAATCAGCATTTCGGACTTCGTACTTTACTGTTGAGAAGGGGGCAAAGTTTTCCAAATAAATACTTCACTAAATCAATTCTTTACCATGTTCAAACAGAAAAAACCAAGTCTCCAAATCATTCAAAATGTCACTGCCACAGGCCTGTGCAACTCTACCCTATCAACGTAACTCTGTAAAATTTCATTGACCCGGTTGAGTAAGAGAAAATTTGAAGGAAAGAATGCAAGTGTATACAATTGCCCAGATACATTACATGCACACAACAAAATTAAAATCACTCTCTTTATTTAAACTAGTTTTTGCATGCACAAATACAATCCATAACTTATGCAACCAAAATAATAGAACGAATGCCCATAATAATGATTCCTCTGTTACTTGTTTTTCACAGACTACTGCAAAAGGCTTATGGGTTCTATTAATAAACCCAAGGCTAAAGATTTCCAAGTCTTAGAACAGTCAGAGAAATGTCATGACAAGTAGGCATGAACTTAACCGCCCCTGATCAAAGGAAGTACTATGTGTTGATCTATGAAGAAAAGACAGATTTTGATGCTTAACCTTCTTCCCAATCTATATCGTCCTCGTCCTCCCCTGACGCATCAGCATCAGCTTGAACATTCAAGTCATTGACTTTGTAATTTTCTCTTACCTCACCTGAAAATTTGCATGAGGTGACAATCAGCTACCATAAAACAACTGTCTATCTCTTCTTAATAATTCAGACACTCAATTTTCATGTTTCTATCTAGAGAAACAAAAAAATGTACGTCTTTTACTTCCAAGTTAAATTTTGGCCGCAGAGACAAGATAGAATATAGATAAATGTTTGATTTATATAACAACGGCGACAAATATGAAGAGGCATGTATTCTATCATCTCCAATACGAGCATAAAAAATTTATCATCTCCAATATACAGTAGATATTCTATCATAGGGAAATGAAGATACAGAGTGGATATGTAATCTGCGTTAAAAAAATTTACAATGACAGTGCAGAAAAAGAGAAGTGAGCATGCGGGTTGGCAAGTATTACCTTACCTTTGTATTAAGTTATTGAAACTGTTAAAAATAGTTTTTAATTGAAGTTACTGAAAGATCTTCTATGTATGGTTATTGTTTCACGTTCTTAAAAATAAAAATAACAAGCTCCAATACAAAGTATTTACTATTTTAGTTTATTAACAGATTAACAAATGCTCCAATGACACAAGTTAGCATTTCCCTAAATATATTATCTTAACATTATTAAGTCAAGTTCTGGTTGTCCCAACTCAGCTCAGAAAAATATTCGAGTATACAATTTTGTCAAAGTTCAGCTTATTTTATATGATATATAGTCGCGTTTGGTCGCATCAAATTCAAGCAACTTGCAAGCACATGCTCTCTTCTTTCAATCACACTCCTACAATTGCCCCTTCTTGTCTACCCCTATATTGCCTTTTTCTTTTGAACCAGCAACCTAAAAATCACCATGCCATCATTTCCCACCATACCATCCCCATATATTAGTCTTAAGAAACCTAATTTGTTCATGGTATTTTATATCTGTCTATATCCTCAATTACCATGTCTGGCTCGGTATAATTTCTTCCACCAATACAAAATAAGAGTTTTAGCATATCATATGAGGGTCATGTTATGTGTTTGGTAGAATTATGAAAAGAAGGTTTCGAATGTGAGTACAGAAGCCGGTGACTCCATCCAGAAGACTGTAAGAACAGGGACATGTTTTTTGTTGAGACATGAACAGGATAGAAAATTTGTAAACATGATGGAGCAAGGGTGCAAGTGAAAGTAGTTGACATATTTGCATATGTGGCAGTTAATGGGAAGAATGTCTTTACAAGAGAGCAACCAAAAAAAAAAAAGTAACAAGATGCAAAATCTATAGAATATGACACTTTGCCTCTAAAGAAATTATAGCACTTGAAATTTGTATATTTCAAATATATAGCACTGAACTGGAAAAATACAAAGACAACCAAAGAATTTCATATCAGCGCTAGAAATAAATTTTGATTCACAGCAAATCTAGTGAGCATTGTAAACATATTCAACTCTTTGAGTAACAACCACCTAATAAGCACTTCGTTTTGAAAAACAATTATCTGAAAGATTTGATTTACAGTAATATTTAAAAGAACTAAAGACAAAAAACTCTATAATACTAACATTCTTATGATCTGTTTTTTCCTACAAACTCAATCATCTGCAAGAATATACTTTTTGCATAAAAAGAAAACCTTAAGTACAGAAGGCAAGGCCCCACTTCAAAATTATAAAACATTCCTAACTAATGAACAAATTACAATTTGCATTGTGTTTGAACAGCTAAAAACAGAATGACACTTCATTATCAAAATTATTATCTGGGCAAATAAATATTTCAAACTGTGAATTGAGCACATACAAGCACTACAAATGTATCTCTAAGCGTCATTAACATTGTGTTGAAAATTTTTCATGGTTAAAACGATAACAAAAGATTGAACATTTGATTGGTCAAAATTATAACACTTAGTGCATTATAAATCCCTTTTTTGTACAAATCCCTTTTTTGTGCACTTACAATCTGATCAAATAAAACAGCTCTTAGTACCAAACACTAACAGCTTCAATAGGCTTTTACGTACTTTAAAACAGCTTAAAAGCTAAAATTATAAATAATACTGAAAAAATATTCATGGTAGTAACAAAGTCATGAAAATTGTCGAGAAGTCGTCATTTTGTGAAATACCAAAGATATACATAGAAAAAACTTGAAAAATGGAAATGCTCTGAGGAAAATCGTGAAAAGCCTACAGCTTCCCTGATCAAGACTACTTTCTCAAAAGCATCATTACATGCCGTTCAAACAATAGCACAATGGTATCAAAGTTCTAAGATCAGTTGACACATGAAAAGTTGTTCTCAAAATCCATCAGTTCATCACACAATGAAACTCTATATACCATAAATCTTCATAAGTTATAATTACTTAATCTGAATGCATCATTCATTTTTACCAGCTTAAGCATATAGCATGCTGCATGTTACATCATTATGTTCTAATTTATTGTCATTGTGTAGGTTAATGATTTGAAAAGTCAATTTCTGATATGAATGGTACCTGTTACTGGAGCCTCTTCCCATTCGATATCATCTCCTTCATTCTCTTCACGTTTAGATTTCATGCCAATTTGACGGTGAGGAGACATCCCTGAAACACTGTTGTTTGTGTTTAAGGCCTCCTCTTGTTGTCTCACAAGTAGAGCAGCATAATAAGCTTTAACATATTCGTCCTACAAACAATCAAGAACATAAAGGTAAGGCAACCCAAAACAAAATGAAGAAAAGCCTATTAAGGTGGCCCAAAATAAAACAACTAATAATAGTTCGGAGTACAACAAACCTGTATATTCTTTTTATCATCATTTTCGCCTATTGACTTTTTGTCGTCCGAATATTGAATGGATGCTGAAATGCCATCCATTTTCTGCTCCTCCTTGACCACTCCACGCTGTTCCATTGTAAGCTTCATATTTTGCATGATCATCCAAGGTGGTAGAATCTTCTGAGATGAATTTCCAGCTTCAGATTGGATAATACCTCCCTTATCATCAACACCAGAGAAGGCAACTTCAACCTGCGACAATCAAATTTTGAAACAAACAAAATTCTTCACTGAACAATATGCAAGGAACCTATGCAGTATGCATGCATAGTGGTAGAAAATATTTCATTTTTGTTTGGGAATGAAATAATAATAATTGTCAATTTCACCTCGTATTTAGTGTACCCTTATGGAAATAGCTTTTGGTTTATCAGTACAACACTTTTATACAATATGATACCTGGATATATGTATAAACAAAAACTCCAAAGTTTGGACTCACAAGATGTCTTTATACCGCACACTCGAAAAATAGTGAACAGTTCAAATTAGGAATATTTTAGTTTTAAAGAGAAGCATACTCGAAAAAATTACCAGTCCCAAATTGAATAGAAAACATAAGAAGATTAGACCTTTTGGAAATAATACAAATGAACAGTTCCAAGCCTCCCCAATGCACTCTTAACTTGAGTAACAATTATGCAGTGTCATTGATTAAATTATGAAGTGTCATTAATTTAAATATGACACTTAAACTAAATCCCTTATTAAATATTTATTCAATAAGTAATAAGATTATGTAAACATGATACAAACAGTTTAAAGTTTACAAAAGAAAATAGATGAAATTTTCAAAATAAGAACAAAATTGTATAAAATAAGCTTTAAATTTAGATGCGATTTAATTTTTATAATCATTGATTGATAAGGAAAGCATATGAAGTAACAAAATAAAAATGGCTTATTGACAATTCTAGTGGACAACACGCGTCTGGTCATCTATAATATGGCTTCCGCGTGGGAGTAGTATTAATATACAAACATATTGAGCTCATCACCTATTATTAGCATAAGCTTTTAGGCGAATATGTAACTCAACAATTTATATATTATCAGACGCTGATATTATCAAATCACGGGATCAGGCAAGGTCTCAACTGCTAAATAAAATGAAAAGTATTTTTCTAGCTAGAAATTTAGTCTCGCCATGATAGGACGAAGACATTGAGTACATAAAAGACAGACAGTCACATGGCCCATGCAACATGAAGTATGGACAAAATGTTCGATCGGAAATACAAATCCATCAATACTTGAGCAAATCCCTACATTACATTAGTAAATAGGTAAGGCGCAAATGAGCTCCCCAAGAAATGTGCTAAATGAAGCTATCAACAAGTACAAGGATGCATAGCTTAAGAAAATTAACAGAAGCAACCGCTCCTCCAATATACTAGAAAGAGTCAGCAAAAATGACTTTATCTCCCATGTGAAGATACTTTCACCACTCGAACTCGTGATATACCATCACCAAACTTCTAGGCTCGTTTCTAGGTACAAGTATGCATATCCAATGGAAATAAAATCCAAAGTACTATTATGATGAAACTATGGATTTTCAATGCCAGACAGGCATTGGTTAACCAATACAGTAATCAGTCATTTATTTCAAGAAATAATTCACACATACACAAACAACAAAGCATGTACTTCAGCAATCACCTTGCACATAAACTAGTATGATATAAAATAAAATTGCAGTTACCTATAAATGTTCATGGTTAAAGTAAAATACCTTAGTGTCTCCAAGATATGGCAGAGATGTTCCACTGTATCCTAGCCCCTGAGAAGACTTAGATAGATCCTTGGAATTTGCATCGCCATGAGCTGCACGCCCAGCAGCACTTGCTCGAGCTTCCCATGCCTGGAGGGTTCCAAATTCAGGAACACGTATATCTTTTACTCTGGTGAGTTGATCCATTAATGGCTTCAGTTGTACCTGCACTTGTTCATTTGCCCATTAATGACTTAGGTTCCTTCAGTATATATTAAACTACTATTTAAATGGAGCTTCTCTATCAACCCAAGCTTTTGATTGGTGACCTTGTTTGCATTCCAAATGGATATTTTGAAGTAGTAAAATAAACATGTGCTGAGTAATAGGCAAATATGTAAGATATATTTTTTTCCCACTCGTGCAACAAACAAATAAGCATTGAAAGATGAGTATATATGCTTTTGAAGTGGTTTTAATCCAAAGCAGATAGATGCATTTAAATTATGCTGCTATTTTTTCTTATTAGATTAATATTATCCTTATTTTATCAAGAACATTCTAGTATTTTATTACAATGCAGAGTAACCAGTAGTACTCAAGTAGTTTAAGAAACCTCAAAAAGGTTAGTGATATTAATGGTATAGCAATAGTACATCAAATATTTAACAAAAGCACCATAGAACAACAAAATTGTCATATTACGGTTACACCACATAATAAATAATACAATCGATGTAAAAAGAATTGTATAAACATAGAATAAAAATAATTAATATTTAGAAGCATACCTCCATCTTTTCAAGCATGTCTTTCAATTTTTCACGTCTTCGCTTCCTTGCATTGTCATCCCCGTCTCCTACTTCCTGAGCAGCTAACTTGTCGCTCTCAGCTACAAGTTCCCCATTGCAATTTTCACAGTGAAAATACTCATCCTCCATAGAACATAGTCTAAGTGCATCCAAAGCATTATATCTGAACAATAACATGACATTACAATCCGAATTCTTTAGAACTATAAAATTCATTAGTTAGTAAATGAAAATCCAGCAGACTGAAACCTTTTTGCACAGTTAGGGCATATATACTCCTGCAGTGTGTTCTTTTGTTCAACTTCATCTTTAAGCTTTTTCTTCATACGATGCAGTCTGTACCTAACAACATCATATATCTGCAACAGGTTGACCCATTAGGCAGGATTAAAGCCTCTCCTTCTCTTTGCTTTCGTGAAACAAATTGGCATACACTTGCAAACTGGAAAAAGAATGAACCACCTGCGCATAATCTAGACAGCAATAGGAGTGTGTGTGCATTTTAATCTTTTCCTCCCCCTCTTTCGTGGTCTGCTGACCATCAACCGTAGCAGCCACTGCTGCACTAAATATCTTTGCACCTTTAGCAGTCTGTAACAAAATCAAATATCAATATGTCACATGAAGCAATGAAATAAATAACAGGTTCACTCTAAATCATTGTTTGACACATAAACATGAAATTGTCAAATAGTCAAATCCCCATAGTAATCACTACTAAAAAAAATTCAATGTAGCTTAAGAACCCCAGCTTCTAGGAAAACATTGTGCACAAAGTTCACAAAGAAGAAGAGAAATAGATAATCTTGGGAGGGACTAAAAGAGACTTTTCATTTCATTACATGTAACCATTAGAAAAATAACAATAAGTTTGTCCATTTATGATTGAAGCCGTGGACATCAATATATTCCAATCACAATCATAGATGTGTATAAGAAATGCATCATCGTTCACATGCAGGTCTGGAAGACAGGCACCGGGCTCAAATGGATATGGCAAATGTGTGAATATCTTGATTAAGCGATTTAGGAAAGGGTGATTGAACACGTCATTCTTATTCTATTAAACATTGTAGGATAATGCAATGAAGTAAACTATATAAACCAACTTAGAAAAGTAAATCCCATGAAATATAGTAAAATACTAACCTCTCTCCTATGATCACGCGTCACTAGTTTTTCTTCTTCAAAAAGTCGCAGAGTTCGACGGAGTTGTTTTGAGTGCAGTTTTAAATCCTTTGCCAAGTCTTCTTCTCTAACCCACTGCCGTCTAGATTAAAACAAATCGAAATGTAAAATTTTGAGTAGTACATTGGTAAGAAGTGTGTATATGTTGGCACCAGTACTACGATTTATCTAAAAGTACGGCTAAGATGCGAGGGGGAAAAAAATTGTATCCCCCAGAGCACATCTAATGGGACAACAACCAAGTTATAATATAACTATTTTAAGTTTCATAGATTTTTCCATAACTAGGTGTTTTCACTATAAAATAACAGAAAATAATTCTTAATATATAACATGGTTTCGGGATGATGAGTTGATAACAGAACAAGGAAATACACCTGGAGACTTGGATTTATCTACAATATCACAGCACATAAATCTCATTAGTACAAATATATTTCAACTAAAAATGGAAACTTTGGAGTTGGCCAAACCCACTGGTGTGACAAGCTGAACGACAAAATCCTAATAGGCAAAACCTAATTAATATTGATATCCCCTTAATAACCAGCATTACTAGTGAACAATTTTCAGGTGTCAAATCCTTCATCAATTAAGATTGAGCAAGCTCCTTCTACAAAAAAATCTAAGAGATTTATGCCAATAACACAGAGAAATGTTCTAAAATCTCCGGAAATGTCATCTGCTAGAGTAGCTTGTAAGAAAGATGATTACCCTATTATCCATGGGTAATTTACTAATGCACTAAGTGATACTGACAATAATTAGAAGTGAATTCCATAAGATACACAACTCAACCTCTAGCTATATATATAACCAAGAGCCTTGACATTGGAAACGCTTGAGTTTTACTAGATGACACACAGGGTTGCAAGGTATCTCTCGAGAAGCAGCCAATTAAAAAGTATCCTAGCCCTAAAAACTTGGAATCAGATATAAGCTCAGTCTATCTGGGAAATCAATAAGAAGTCGAGCCACGCCATTTATATGGGTGTTTGCCTTTTAGTGTGCTCCAACTGCATCAATCTAAAATCACCTCGGAATGTGTTTCAGTATAAGTCTGTACCAGTATAAAGTTTGTTACTTTACTTTTATAACCTCTAACTGTATTTTAATCTAAAATCAGCTTGCAATGTATTTCAGTATAAGCTTGTGCCAGTATCAAGTTTCTTGGTTTACTTTTACACATCTCACAGACATCGTCGCTCCTAGATAGTCCACAACAGTTTATGAAACTAAATATGGAGAGATATACAACGTATAAGTTGCTTCTTTCTGGGGCATTGCATATACCACAGTTTTATAGAGTGTGAAACCTATGTATAATAATTTTACTTAATTCTCTTGATCATAGTTAAGGAAACCCTTCCCTCATATAATTGAAGAAAAATCCCATCATCATAGACCTTTTCCAATCCAGATAAATAAAAACAGTATTATCGAAAAAATTGAAGATCCCCACCTCGTGAGAGCATCTAGCACGACCACAGCAATCCCTCGATTGTCACTCCTACCTGTCTTTGGCTGGTTATTTCCCTTAGTTGTAATGTCATCTTAAAATGCTCTAGCAGCAAGCCTCACCAACCTACCTCATACCAAACGAAAGTAATAAATTATAGCAACCAATAAGTAATCTATCTACCTCACATACTGTGTAGATGGTAAAGAACATAATTCAATATGTGTCTACCTGTTGAAAGGTTTCATGCCCATTCTTCACGATAATGGATAACTTCCCCTCTTGGTAAATGAAGAAATTGAAAGGGACAGCTTTTAAGTAAATGAAGAAAACCCTTTACACCCTACAGGTAAAAATCAAACGTAGGGCTTTTGCCATCAGCTCGACCCGAATAGAACATGACAAACTGAACCGAAAAATACAACCCAAAGTGGTTCAAATACAATGACAAATTTTGATTCCATTCTGTTCCGGTTTTTGTCCAAATTGTTATTTCTTTCTCAATTCACCTAAAAGGGAATTAGGTGAATTTGGTTTATTAATTAATCCTTCATCATCAATATTCTTTGACTTTGTCTTCCAATTTCATCATAATTATAATTTTGCTTAGAATACATAATTATAAATTATTGATATAAATATTTTTTAATACTAATTATTGAACACTTCAATTGAAGACTAATGTTACATAAAACCAACACTAAACAAATGCAAACAAGAATCTGGACTGAGGTTATTAGAATCTTCTTCTAGGTTATCAACTTCCCCCGAGTATCTCTCTCTAAGCTATTAGTTTCACCCATGACCTCAATCAAAGATAAGTAGGTGCTATCATCAGGGGTAATTCCTTTACTGACCATTTCTTTAAGGAGCTCCTCAGCAAGCTCTCCTTCCTGGTTTTTGCAT
>JAYMTC010000864.1:0-10456 GCA_036897605.1 Melianthus villosus
TGCTAGGCCTAATCCCCAAGGATCGTACCACTATGGTTCAATCAACATTACTCGTACCATCAAGCTTGTTAACTCTGCAACTACTGTTGATGGCAAACTTCGTTATGCCATCAATGGTGTGTCACATACTAACACAGAAACTCCAATTAAACTTGCTGAATACTATGGATTAGCTGACAAGGTTTTCAAGTATGACACCATTGGTGATGTGCCTCCAACTAATCTTGCCAAGGTCTCAGTGACACCTAATGTTGTGAATCAAACCTTCAGAAATTTTGTTGAGATTATCTTTGAGAACCACGAGAATAGCGTACAATCATGGCATTTGGATGGCTACTCCTTTTTTGCAGTCGCGTGAGTAGATTCACCCTTTTTAACTTTAATACTTAACAATGTACTCACCTGATAACGACATTTTATTGTTATCTGATACCATGTTAAATAATTATTTATGTTAAAAACTCGAACTTATACTAAATAAGTATTTAGTTGACTAATAATCATGCTGTGGCAGTGTTGAGCCAGGAACCTGGACACCAGAACGAAGAGTGAACTACAATCTTCTTGATGCAGTGAGCAGACACACAATCCAGGTGTCCCCAAAATCAGGGGCAGCCATATTGCTGACATTTGACAATGCTGGAATGTGGAACATAAGGTCTGAGATGTGGGAGAGGACTTATCTAGGACAACAACTCTACGTTAGTGTCCTGTCTCCAAACCGTTCGCTCAGAGATGAATACAACCTCCCTGAAGACACTCCACTCTGTGGCATTGTCAAGGGCTTGCCCGTGCCCAAACTTTATACTATATGAATTTAAAGTTAAAATCTTCTTCAAATATGTCTGCCTATCTTTGATGTATCAATCTTTTCCCATATGAATAAACTCCCCAATTTTTTTAATTTATAATGTCTTTTATTTGCTCCCTTTACTATGAGATTTTTCTTCATTAGTATTGGTTCAAGTCTTTACATGATATAGTAGATTATTTCACATTATTAATTCTAATAACAAAGTTATTGTTCTTATGTTGCAGTAGTAACCCAAAAGTCATTGTTTTTAATTTTTTTATGAATCTTCTTAAACGATTTTCTTAAAGTTAAACAATACAATATAGCACGATAATGTAATATTTTTAGATTTTAGATATAAAGTTTATCTAGTATTATATTTGAGTAAAGTGATTCTATGACGAATCTTCAGTTTTTAGACAAAAAAATGTCAATCTCAATATAAAATCATATTTTTAAATATAATATCATTTAAATACATAAACTATTATTTAGAAAAGGGAACTAAAGTTTGCTTAAATGAATATTCACATACCGTAGGAACCTCAAACATGGACGAAAGCATATATCTGCAGGTGCGTAGCAAGTTTCACTAACTCATAAAAAATTATGTATTTATTTTTCAAGATTTTAACTATCGCACAAGTCTCTGTTTCAATAAAATTTTGTGGTCGTTTCGTCAATAATAAAATGAGAGATTTTTTCTGATCGAAGTTTAACGATCAAACATTTAATCACAAAAATATCTTATAATTTAGCGATCGACATCAACCGCTAAATTAGAAACACATATCGATCTCTGAAATAGTCTCGGATGTTATTGAAAACAAATTTTTAAAAAATTAGAGCGACTATTAGTCAGTTATCATGATTACATGTCCATTTTAATTATTGAAATTTCGGATGCTCAATTAAACTCATAATAGCGACAACATTAAGTGACCATGCAATCTTTAATCTAGAACAAAAAAATTAAAATTTAATATTTTTCAAAATTTCCACGTGATAAAATAACATATATATAGAACCACTACTACGTCTAAACTATTTAAATAGAACCACTTTAAAACAAAACAAACAAAAATTAATTTTTCATACCCGATCAAAGCACATACTAAATAAATATGGAGTTTCTATGGAGTTTATTAATACGATACTAATAATCAACCTGTTGATTTTCTTACCAAAGTCATCATTGTAGATAAATTTAAGAACGAGTTGAACATTTCTAATTAAGAAGATGTGTTAAAGTTAATTCATTTTGTATCTTTCTATATATTATCTAATTTTTCTACGTATTTTAAATTATTCATGAGTCCAATATATCTTCAGTGTAGAATGAAGTATTTAAATAATTATAATTTAGTTTAAATATTTTTATGCTTAGGAGTTAATTTTCTAAAATATATGATCAATATATTTTATTATGAGTTTGTAATTTTTATATCTTATTAATAAAATTTATTTATTATATAAAAAAGGTCCACGTCTTTTTATAGCAAATTGAAATTCTTTGAATTTTTTGTTCTCATATACATCTATGTATTCTGACTTTATTATTCCTTAATGTTGTTTTTGGATAGAGTATTTAAATAAGGATATTTAATTACTTTATTTTACTTCAAGAAAAAAAAAAGTTAACTTATCTTATTTATTCTTATGAGTATTCTCTAAATGAAATGAAAGTCAAGAAGAATTAGAAAGATTTTAAAATTTCATTAAATCACGTGTTATTTCAAAATTCGTCATATTTAAGCTAAATAATAATAAATTAAAATTAAAAACTTAGATAATTGAAATATGGTTCAACAACAAAAAATATTGATAAAAAAATATATAGTGAGCATTTCGCCCAAATAGCCGAAATAAAAAAAATTTAAATTAAATAAGAAAAAAATTTATATGATTGGGCCAACAAATTACTTCGCCTCATAAATGGGTAGTATTTTGGGCTACAATCAGGAACATAAAGTATTATTGGGCCAACAGTAGACCATATTGGACGGCCTAGATATTTTTTGGACCAACTTCAATAATATTGAACTTGGAATGAAAGAAATCAAAACGAGTGCACTTCTTGATTTGATTACGCTTTTGTCTTTGAATTCAATGCCAGTGTTCTCAACCAAGGAACGTATCATCTTCTTCGGAGTTTCTCTTCAATTTACATGTCTCGATTCTTATAATCTCAACCAGAATGCGACCAAGTAGCAGCAGTAATTGCAATTGCTGTTGTTCTTGCTCTTATATTACTTGTAGTTGCCGTTCCTTTTCGTCACTGCGAGATCGATTACTCCCATGGCTTCATGATTATGATAGACTCCAATCTTTCGCTGTTACCCTTATCTACATTCAAGTACGTTCCTTTCGTTTCATTTCTTTCGTATGTGGTTTTTAATGTTGTTGAGTTAGTACTTCTCCAACTTAGATTTAGGTTTACGAATAAACATTTAAGGAATCGATCTTGATTACAGATTGGTTGTGCACTGGTGGGATCCCTGGGAGCATTCTACAATGGGGTTTTGCTCATAAATTTGGGGATAGCGTTGTTCGCTCTGGTAGCTATAGAGAGTAGCAGTCAGAGTCTTGCTCGTACCTATGCCGTTCTTTTGTTCTGCGCCATTTTGCTAGACATTTCCTGGTTTATTCTCTTTTCTTATGAGATTTGGTATTTCTCTTTTTTATCCAATGCCTTCATTTTGTTTAAATTATGGTACTCCTTGCTAATGCACAATTTGTGTACAATTTATAGGCACATTTCTTCGGGCAATTATGGGGAGCTTGTTACATTTTCGGTGAAACTTACCATGGCTATGCAAGTTATTGGCTTCTCTGTGAGGTTATCATCCTCTTTGTTATGGATTCAAATTTATAGGTTGGGAGTTTCCTACGGAAACCCTTCAAGTACAAATCTACCTCGAGACACGGATTTCAGAAATAGTTTCTTGAGCCCAGTTAGTTCTGCTACAGTTGGTACATCAACAGATTCTGATGATGCTTTAGGAGGTTCCATCTATGATCCTGCATACTACTCCTCCCTCTTTGAATGTTCTCAAGACAATGGCTTATCATATGGGGTAAACTATTCATAATACAATTGCTCTAAATTTACTTGTTTCAGTTTATTTACTGTTTGGACACACCATGTTTCCTTAATTAACTACTTACTGGACATGGTAATGCCCTTTACGACTAATTTAGGTGCACTCTTTGTTACAGGTTCATAGAGGTTTCTATTCTGTTGCTAAAAATGACACTTTCTTTTTTCAGGATAACTAGCTTGTTACTTGTACTCTAGATGTAGGCTAGCTTCATATATGACTAATTTGATAAGTTGTGAAGATAAAAACTTGAAGATTGTGTTGTCAAAGGCGCCTAGAAGGCTCAGCTGTCACTAGGCATGCTCCATCGCCTAAGCATAGTTTACTAACGCCTTAATAATATTTCTATATGATGCTTAATATTTTCTGTGGATTTTTACTGGGTACACCATTTTGTAATTACTAAGGTATATCTATTTTTAGAGTTGTGTTTCCTTTAACTATGAAACAAAGGTTGATGACAACCAAATGGGTAGTAGAAGAGATGGAGGGCCATAAATTAAATAATGGGGAATATTTGTGTGCTAGTTGTTCTGATTATAAGCTTAAATCATTTATTTTATATTTGATACATGTATTTCAAACTTAGCGTCTTGCGTTACTCGGGCTAGCACCTAGAGTGGTGCCTAGCGACTCCGGTGACAAAGGGCTGTGACGCCTTGAGAGCGCCTAACACTTTTGAAAACATTGCTTGGAAATAAGAATCTTCATTTTTATGTAGGCTATCCGTATATTCTTGGTGTATTGATGTTTCTTTTATTTGCTTCTTTCTTTCCCTAAGTTGATATGTAACAAAATGCAGCCTATCTCTATGACACCTTTATTGCAATCAGAACCCTAGTTGATTCAGGGGAAGATGTCGATTCTTTTCTGAGAACTGTGAATCTGCGAGTTTCACTCAGATTCGCGTATGAATCGCAGTTTTAATGCTACTGACTCGCGGATCAGTTGAACATGATTCACGCATCTAACTAAGGAAAGTCGTCTTATAGAAAAAACGAAAAAAAAAGGTTGAAGAAAGATATCTGCCATGGACGAACACTGGAGCAGCAACAAAAATGAAGGAGAAGCAAACGTGAGGGAGAATAAGAGCGGCATTCCCTTATGTTATGAGGGTTTAGTTAAGTTCAAGTAATGGACTTAGTCAAACGGCCTGAAATAATTATCTTAGGGTTACCAACAAAAATGGGTTTTTATGAAATGGGATGTAGTTAAGTCTCGTAATGGACGGAATTCAGTTTTAAATGGCCTGAAGTAAAAAGAAAAATTGATGGGCTTAAATTAAGTTGCTGTTAAGGAAATAAATTATTCAGTTTTTTTTCTATTGTAATTAAATACAATGTCATGTTAACAAATTATTCATAATAAAGAAAAAATATCACCTTAACTAATAGGTAAGAGGAAAAAATGGATTTGTATAAGTATTTTATATTTTATTTTGAGCTAATAGTTAATTAATATATGTTCTATTAATGGTTTATTTTATTTGATTATATAAGACTATGAAATTCAATTATAAATTTAATTATGATTATGAAATAAGTTTAAATTAAAGTATCATATTATATATATATTATATTATATGACGCTTCTCAGACGCTTCATACTTAAGAATCTTTTCATTTTAACGATTCCTTGCTCTCGCTTCCGTTACTGCACCTGCTTTTGCATCCGCTTCGTGCAATTATGATCAGAACTTGCTTAACAACATGTCTAAGACTACAGTACTCATAATTTTTTTTTTCCTGATTTAATTTAATTGTTTTGTTTTGTCATAGTCAACATATATTTATTTGGAAACTAAACTTATATTGGCATTATTTGATAGAATAAATACAATCACATGGATTTATAAATTTGAAGCGATAAAAAGAATAAGGTCGATGTGGGTGGTGAATGTGCGATAAGAAAAAACTAAGTGAACCGACCACTTGTTTGATAGAACGTTTTAGTAGGTTGTTAATGTATCTTACTTATTAAGTGTTAAAATTATGGTTGAATAAATAAGAACCTACGTCTGAATTATAATACTATTAGATTTTGAGGTTGTTTTTAACTCATTAAGTCATTGTCTCTTAATTAATTTTTAAATAACTCTTAATCAATTCAGACAGATTCAAATGTTTATTCTGTATTAAAGACTTAACACTTATATCAAACGACACCTTAGTCATTTAAGAAGATATTTTCTTCCTCATTATATACAAAATTTTAATTGATATAGTACTGTAAATGATATTTCCAAACTAAACCTGTACCATTTCTTCCATCACCCATTTCATTCTCAACAACAAGGTCAAGAATAATTAGCCCATATGACATTTGTTTGTAAAAAGCCTTTTAGCTAATCTCTCAGTTCAGTAACAAAGCAATATTGTAGAGATCCAAATATCCTCGTTTTCTTAGTAGAACCACCAGACACCCTCTTCTACGTATATATGTGTTTGTTTATTTGTCTGTGAAGAATAGGGTCACTAACAACACTATTGATAGATATTAATTAGTTGGAATAAAATAGATGTTTAGGTGGTCTCTTGATATTAATTACAGGAACTAATTATTATTGTCTGGTTTTTTCCCTAGATTACTTATCTCACCATATTTAAATATCACATCTCTGGAACTCCTATTTCTTGCTTCAGCATTTCTCTTTCCCCGTTACTTATGCAAGCAAAACAGATTTCTCGTTGCTAATCTTAAGTATTTCGTTGTTTCATATTTAAAATATTTTTGTTTTCATTTTACTTGAACTGAGACATATTATATTGGGTGAGAATATTGAAGTTTTTCCGGTATATGGATTTTAATTTGTAAGGCATATGAGATGAATAAGTATTTAAATTTTATAGAAGTTCAATGAAATGAAGAAGTGTGACAAAAAATAAGTCTGGCTGTGTAAAAATGAAAGAAAAAAAATTGAATGTGTGGAGAATATTATAAAAACTGACCATTCAACATTGGTCTTGTTTTTGCCTAAAGAGAATGAAGTGATTACTTTTCACTTTAGTCAGTTAATTCTAGGGTTAGGCTGAAATTGTTGAATGAATATTTAATTGCTAGAGTAACTGATAATGTGACACTTAATAGATGTGAAAGGGGAATGATTAGAATTTTCAAACTAGCTGGGTTGAGTAGTTAACTCAGCTGCAAAACATCAATGAAAGCTCGAGCTTGGCCCATTTCATTAATCAGGTTTCAGGCAAGTTGATACTATCCAATATATAGTGATTGTTGTTAGTTGTCATTTAAAAGATAATGAGCAACCAAAATTCTCAATTTTTATAATGTATTTTTTTATCCTATAATATTTACATATACATATCGATATTCTGAATGATATATGAACTTTGAATGCGTTGATACAAACATTTATTATTCTGTATAATACATGGTTCATGATATTTATTTAGAGTAACTATGTTTTATCTTTAATAATATAAAGAACATCTAATTACACTTTGTACAAGTTAATTAGTATGTTTTTTTTCTATTACATACACACATATGTATTCAGTTCGGGCTCAAATTGGACTATGTGAAGCTTTAGTCCATTTTAATGTTGGGCTCAAACTTAGCTCATTCCTTTCTTACTTAAAAGGTTTCTGATTAGCTATACTTAATTGATGTGTTACCTAGACTCTTTTCATCTGGTGCTATTTTTTTTTCCTTGATTGCTTTTCATTGTAATATTCCTCAAATATGTAATTGCATCGAGGTGGTGATAGTGTATTTAAATTTAATAGTAGTAGGCATAGAATTGACACCACCATTTCTAGAGTCCTTACTCTTAAAATTTATTCAGGACCATTCTTGAGAATAAAATAAATTATTTTGTTTATTATTTCAAAACTCAAAAGGCCCAAAAGTTCTAGATTCTTCTGAAACAGTCTAATCCCCTTTCTGCAATTTAAAGTGTTCATTAAACAGAAGTTAGCAAAAGTACTTAGTTTATCGAACCTCTCCCTCGGGCACAAAAATACTTCTCTATGTTAACTACTTTCATGACCTCTAATTGTGTCGAAGTAAGTCCAAAATTTTGACAGCACTAAACTGGACCTAGACCAGGGTGGAACATGAATTGGGTTGTGCCATCTGACTAAGGCAAGCGTGATACTTTGGTATGTTTGTTGTCTATCAACGCATATTAACGATGGATTGGGTCTGTGTGGCTTTCTTCACATCATCCACAACAAGTAACACTACGTTATTTCTGATGGACTACTGCTTAAGAAAGATTTTTATGTTCATCAGAGGTGTAATCGCCTTAGTTCATTTTAATTATTAAGGATATTTTTTGTAATTTACATGTTTTAATTAGGGTTTTATTTATTGATCAATAAAGGCTATAGTTGATTGTTTGAGATTACATATTCAAAATTTCTGACATTGATTTCTCATTGTTGTCGAGGAATTTAGTGTTTTTTTCGAGTAAAAGTTTGTTTGCTTTCTGTTCTACATCAGTTCCTATCTAGATAGGAATTGCTCCAAGTTTAAGGGTTACACCTCGCTTTGTAGCTTAAAACTTAAAATTATAGTAGGCTTAACTTGATAAATGTTATCCGAACTTTGACTTTTGGTCATATTGATGATACTCAAACAATCAAGTTGATCATGTTAGTAAAGTACCATCTGAAATATGTCATCAATGGTCTTTTAAGTTGAAGTTAAAAAAAAATATGTATGTTATTAGAAATACCATATGAAAAAGTTAATAAATTTGTGGAGAAAACCAACATGACCAATTTGATAGTATGAGTATTAACATAAACAAAAGTCAAAGTACGAGTATCATTTATGTTATTAAACCATAATAATAACAATCAACAGGTCACGTCATCTTTTGCTTTCCTTAGCCTTCTTACATCCATATCATTTTGCCTTCTCCTGTATCATAACATGTTGCCCACTTGCATAAGAGAAGACTTCAGTCACATATAGGCTGGAAAACAGGTGATATGTAGTGTTTCGTATCAAATTCCATAGATTCAAACACGACACGTTTAATAAATAGACAATACAAACTTGTTCAAATATACTCAACAAATGTGCTGCGTCTAATCGTGTCTTAATGTGTCTCAAGATGTATGATAAATGTGTGTTACGACGTATTAGAAATAATCTGATTTATCGGAGATCGGTAGTCGAATGTCTCTTAACATGTCACCTATTGACAGCCCTACTTGTCGGAGATTGCGACTTTGGAAGCTTACTCTTCTCTAAGAGAAAGTTTCACTCAAATGTATGGCCTGGTCTTTGCATCTTGTTTGTAAACAAGCTACATGCTATAACATAATGCAGATATGGGTTGTTATAGATTCCAAATACTTGATATTGTGTCCTGAGATGAGTGGTATGCTAATCCTTTTCAAAGTTTCTATATTATTTATTAAGTCTAAGAGGTTGTATATTGAGCTGGATTTTTTATTTAATTTTTTTAGGGTGGCGAGCATGATCTAGTAGAGAAAGAATCTGCATCTGCCAAGGAAGCTTCTCAGTTGAAACCATCAGTCAGATCCATTTAACATGCAGATGTAAGTCACTTGAAATATGTCTTTTTTTTATTGAACAATCGAGATATTCCCTTTTTTATTGCATCAATGTTCTTTACTTTCTCAGGAGTCTAATTTGATAGTCCACCTGATCAAACATGATAATCAAGTGTCTAAGATTTTTAAATTTTTAATGGATGATATTATTATGTCATTTTGGTATTTGGAAACTGGCGTGCAACCTTAATATTTGTCTAGACGCCAAGAAAAATAGACGAAGATCAGCATAAACCAACAACTAGGAAAAATCTTGGTATACGTATACCCCTTATAATTGGCAATTATAACTATTTTGAGAAAAATGATATGTTTAACCAACAATTCCGAGCTCCTCAACTATTTTTCCTTTATTTCAGTCAAATTATTTAGATGACTGTCAACATATTCAAGTGGTGTGCTGCACCATGCTAATTTGGGTTGCTTTCGAAATCAAATTAATAAAATCTGCAATCTCATAGCATTTTTTTGGAGAAGGTTTTGTATCTATATCACCATGGGACCTCCATGTTTTTCTTATGTCATTGTTTTCTCATTTTCAAAATAGTTATAATTAGGGCGATGGATTGTGCACATTAGATATTTTTCTTATGCCCTACCTGTGCAGTTAATATATCCTTGTGTTTACTGATTTAAGCTGAGAATCCTAGGAGTGTGGTTGTTTTTTATTGCCAAGCTTTGATTTAGGGAATGAATGTTTGGATTTGAAATAGTTGGACGTATTTACTTCATGGCATAAATCTTTAATGTGATATTTAACAGTCTTATAATGACTAAATAAGTATGTTAGTATTGCAAGTGTCTATATAGTTGTCATTTTAAAGCTTATATGCATTCTAAAGTATTGTGACTTCTATGTTCAATATGATTGTATAATAATTTCAAAATTCATAATAACACTAATTATAAAAACTAGCTTGTGATACACACGAGACATCCTAATAGTCAGATAGAAAAATAGAATAAATTCTATATGATAAATTATGTTATACGTTATATTATGTTATTTATTATTT
>JAYMTC010000865.1:0-10451 GCA_036897605.1 Melianthus villosus
ATAGTAATGGGTCTTTATGCCATAGTAATGGTGGACATTGAAGAATATTTTTTTAATTATTTTTATTTCTAACAGACGGTTGGTAGTCCCCACACCAACTTGGGGTTGATACGTAGATCAACCTAGAAAAGTCCAATGCCTACGGAAGATGTATTCAAGTGTGTTCAAGATGTCTCATTTACAATCTCGGGACTCGATGTGTGAGGTCCCACATTGGTTGTGGGAAGCGCGAATACTTAATTAATAAGTGTGAGAAAAAACATCAAACTTTTAAGATAAGGGAGGCACGATAGCACCCAACAATTTTGTACGCTAGTCTCTTAAACAACTGTTATTGATATATCATTAACACCCCCTCATGCAAAAGTCAGAATTTTATTTTTTTCAACATAAAACATTATTTATAATTAACTACATAACTTTTGAGGCGATTACACGTGAATGAACTTGATGCTTTCAACAAATGCATGGGTAGTTATGGGTAGTTATAGCAATGGTAAGCCTTAGTTTTGATACTAAGTTTAATAACAGTTATTACTAAAAACTCGAATTAATAGTAAACAAATATTTATTTGATATATTTTTTGAGGATTACTCCGGTGCGCATCTTCTGTAAACATAATATTACAATGAACTACAGGCATTTGGCTCAAAGATCGCGGGTCAGAAAAATGCAATACATAGCTGAATTGGAAAGGAATGTACAAGCATTGCAGGTGAGAATGCATCGTAACTTTCTCACAATGATAAAGGAAAAATTAACTAATTTTACCTTTTAATTACATTACAGGTTGAAGGCTCGGAAGTTTCTGCCGCGCTTGAATTTCTTGACCAGCAGAATCTCATACTAGGCCTAGAAAACCGAGCCCTCAAGCAACGGCTAGAGACTATATCTCAAGAACAGCTCATTAAATATAGTAAGTTATAACGTTTATTTATCATTGTGTTTCAGTTGCACGGAAACATAAAAAAATCACATCTTCAAACACAATATTAAACAAACACGATCTTCATCTCCTTATAACAGATGTTTCTTAACAAGTGCTTTTGTGACTTGAATTTTGTGGTGGTACTAGTGGAGCATGATATACTAGAAAGAGAACTTGGAAGGCTTCACATTTTGTACCAGCAACAACAACAATTACAGCAGCAGCAGCAACAGCAACAACAGAAGCATTCCAATCGTCGTAGATCGAAAAGTAGAGAATTGGAATCTCAGTTTGCTAATCTCTCAATTCAACATAAGGAAACAAGTTAAGGAGATTATCAGTTAACTTCTCACTAGTTGAAAACCAAATCCATTTCTTATATATGTAAACTATGCACGAAGCGTGAGCGGGTGCGAAAAGAGAAGTGAAGTGTCGTTAAAAATTATATATCGAGAATCGAAATTCTTCGTCTCGAAGATTCCTGCAACTAAGTATGTTACTGCTCTTCCATTTAACCTGACAGAGCACTAATAGTGCAAAGCCCATGTCCATCCTCGATCTTCTATATTTTCAGTTCATAGATTATATATATAATAAACCCGTTCATTTAGTCATTGTGGGTTAACTAAATCATATACTTGTTTTATAAAAAAACATTTTAATAAATCTTAACGCATGTTAATACTTAAGTGCTAAAAATCTGGTTGAATTATTAAATATTTTTTAATAATATTTAATATCATTTTAAAGTTATTTTTATCTCATTAATTTTTGGTCAATTAACATTTAATCACTTCAGGTGCAGCCATAAAAAAGTTTTCTTTTGATAAATGAAGTTTGAACTCATTTTTGCTCCCTTTAAGATTACAACCAGTCGTCAAAACTTGCTAGAAGGCAGTGAATTAATCACAAAAATTCGACCTGTGCAATTAATAGTTGTTAAATATAATGACAAACCAAAGTCTTTGTAAAGGAAACGCAAAAATTAATCAAGTCGTCAAAATTTTTAAGTGAAATTATTTGTGTTATGATTAAATTAGTAAATACAGATATTATTTATTAGAAATAATTAATGAATAAAACCACAAAAATAAGGGATCAAGTGGTTGTTTTGCATATAAAAAAATTATAATTAACTTTACATATAGTTTTTTTAATCATCAGTTAGTTTAGTAGTGGTTGTTTTTCAAATAAAATTTTCATAGATACAATTGTTATAATTAAGGTCCTAAATGATAAGTTAATAAATACAGAATTAATTGTTATATTTTTAAGTCTATAATAGTCTACCAATCAATTAATACAAACATAGTTTTTTTTTTTTTTTTACAAGTTTATCTTATTTAATTTTATCAATCCATTAATAATTTTTTATTTCTTCATTTTTTTATTTTAATATTTTTATTCAAATCACTCATTTATTAATATTTCTAACATAATTATAAATAAAGAAATATCAAAAAAGGGCTAAATAGCTAGAATAACAACTACTATTTTCACTTTCTTTCTTTTTGTACAAATGATCCTCATTCATACTAGAGAAAGAGAACATCACAGTACTAATACTCTCACTTTAGAAGTAAAGATCTTCAGTAAAACTAACATAAATATAACAGCAAAGTCTACTAGAAATCATTCAAGTAAATGCTATGACAAACACGAAACACGGGTAGGGTTCAAACTCTCAGATACTGTAATAGATTTCTCAGATCCTTTGTACCTTCATCCTTCGAATAGGCCTAATTTAATTCTTGCATCTCATCAATTGATTGGTACTGAGAAATACGGAGCGTAGAGTCGTGCTATGTTGATTGCTCTTCGAACGAAAAATAAATGTGGCTTCATCAATGGTACTTGTCAGAAGCCTGAAAGTAATTCTACAATGTTTGATCAATGAGAGACATGTAATGCTTTAGTCTTTTCTTGGATCTTAAACTCTGTATTCAAAGAAATCTTCAATGGTATGGTATATTGCATGACTGCTGAGTCAGTTTGGAAATGTCTAAAAGAGATATTTAATAAGATCAATGGATCTAGAATTTTTGTTAACCTCAAGGAGATCAGTACACTGTCTTAAGGAAATAGCACGTCAGACTACTACTCTAAGTTGAGGATGTTATGGGATAATTATGAAGCTCGTGTGATTCTCGCAAGTTGTGAATGTTCATCAAAAGATGTTGCAATTTCTCATAGGGTTTAATGAGAGTTACAGTGCTGTAAGATCTCATATTCTTATGATTATGTCTTTGCCTTCAGACAATCAAGCTTTCTCAATCCTAAACAATGAGAAATCGCAGAGAAATATAAACTCAACATTCATTATAGTGATCTGAACTGTATAAGTTGAATACTGGTATATTAAAATGTTCCTCAACAAAATTTGTGCTTTAGAAAATTTTGTACATAATGTAAATATGGAATATTTGGTACGATGCTGATTCCAATGCCCATTACTTGGAACTAACACCATAGCTATGACGAGAAAAACATCGAGACTATTAAATCAGTAAATTTCAGTCGACCATTCAATTAATTGGTTAGGAGGTGTAGGCGTGCTTGCTGGCGCGGTACCTCCGACGATTAAATCAGTAAATGTCATTTAATAGTAGTGAAGACTGCTAAAGCTTTTTTAAATATAACAGTGTATGTAAAATTGTCTCTCTTTTTATGTTGTATGTAAGAAATTTATATACTAAATTCAATTACAATCGCATTTTCTATATGTCCACTCTTTTAATGGCTAATAAATTATATTTATTGTCTTGATAATAATAGTTTGAATATATTTAACCCACTCCTTTAATGATTAATAAATTACATTTATTTCTTTAATAGTAGTAGTGTGAATGCATTTAATCCGTTAATCGTATTGTCTGTTGGTCTTGACTGTGATTATAGCTACTCAGCCGATCAATTACATTTTTAGTTACATATGTTGGCCTTAGCCGTCCGATCAATTATTACATCCGAAACAGACGAAGAAAAGCATACATCTTTCTGCTTAAACAATGAAGTTAACCCAAAAATGCGTTGAAACTTGTCGGGTAAAAAAATTACATAAATCCAAGACCTATAAACTACTAGGGTTCAAAATGTGAGTCCTCAAACCCAAAATTCTAGCACAGTACATACATGAATATGTGAAAACGAAAGGTCATCAATACTTTGAATTTAGTTTGTTTGAGTATCAGAGAATCGCCAGTAGTAGATCTCAGATGGACAACCACTGCACCACCAAACAAGGATTAAGTCAAAGAATAAATCCAGCAAAAAAAGAACTTAATCGATAATCAAAATGAAATCCTAATTAAGGACAACTATAATTGATTTTCCGTGTGTTATTAACGGCAATTTGTTAACCTTTTCGTCCATAACTGGGAATCTAGGACGCCATGATCGTCTTCTGAGAAACAAGCTAAAGTAGTTTAGACGGTCGATGTTAATAATGTCCGTAATGGACTTATAAATAGGCCCATCTAGCTTCTTCTTTTTGCACCCAGTCCTAAGGTATAGTTGGATATGGGTTGGGGCTTACTTGAGCTCGGGTTGGGTAATTTTAACCTTGGCAACTAAGAGAATGAGCTATTGGTCATGATGCAATTAATTATAAGTCACTAATATCAATGTTTTTATCAAACAAATGACCTATAATTCTTTATTAATGTATTCAATTATAATATTAAAATGGTTAAAAATATTATTAGAAATTATAGAGAAAAAAATATTAAATGATTTATGGGTTTGTCGATAATTATCAAAATTTCTAATTAATTTTTTTTGCCTACGAGTAGTAGGTGATCAAGGATAAATAATAATTTTTGCGTTCTAAAAATTTATTTTGAAAAATATACACTCATTTTGAAATCAATATGGAACTGATCTATGTTAATTTGTTTTTTTTTGTTGTTATAAATAGGCAAAAATTAAGGTCATTTTTAATTCTTATTGATCTTGTTCTCTTAAGTTGTGGTGTGCAGTATGCTACTGCATGGCTCGTGTCATTTTTTCAATTTTGAAATAAATGTGTAAGTAATTATTTTATATATAAATATATAAATTTAATATGCTAACTACTGAAAAATGTGAACTTCGGTTTTCATTTAAATTGTATGTATTTCTCAATTTGTATATTAAAAACTACTTTTTTTTTTATTAATGTACATGGGTGCTAAATTTGTATAGTAAAAATTTAACTTTTTCTAAACTTATGAATATCAAATTTATATTTAAACTATATAGAATAACAGTATATCTCTCTATCTAAATTATTTTATAATTAATCATGATTATTCATAAATCAATAATTTTAAAAAAAAGAAAGAAAGAAAGTGGTAGTATTATAAAAATTATGGCACAAAAGTAAGATGGACATTACAAAGTCATTCAAACTCAAGACAATTCATTAATAATATAGATATTTTTCCAGTAATAACAAATAATTCTAAATAAAAAAATGACAACTTCTCGAGAATATTTAATTTACAATTTGTAAAAACCAACTTCTATATAAATCTTTCATGGTACAATCAATACTTAAAAAGAAACACTATAAATATAATAATTTAAACAGTAGGAGAAATCTCCTATTAATTTTAAACATATATAATAAAATAAGTGAAATGTCTTTTTTTCTCATGATTTTTACAACTAAATATATGCATTCAACAATTGTAAGGGTCGTTACAAATAACATCATTTGACTTGCACCTTTCTGTATAGAGGTTTGCAGTCAAATCTACATAGTTTATGAATTCAATAACATCTGTACTTACAGTATAAAGAGTTATGAAAAAGAAAACCAAAACCGAATCGGGAAATGCGTCCCAAATTAGCCCCATGCCATGGAACAAGCATAGTTGACAACCAGCTTACCATCAAACCCAAAATTCTGCATCACCAAATTTAAAAGAACTAGATAAGTCATTAATGTGACAAAGCAACATAATATTATCTTACATTGCCGAATAGAATTGCCTGCCAGTTGGAGTTTATAGCCAGAAAACCAGTTCAATGTAACTAAATACTGAAGTTTATAGCCAGAGAACCAGTTCAACATAACTAAATAAGTTCGCAAGTTCATGGATATGTAGTGCAAATTTCATTCTTCTTCTATCACAGAAGTGAAAAAAGAAAATCAGAAAGTTGGAGGATTCCATATCTCTGTTTGGTTCAATGCCAACTTAATTATTGTTGAAATATAAAGAAACATAATACATTGTAGTGTTAGAATATAAGGAAACATATATTAGAATAGGTTTCCTAATATATTGTATTAATACAAATAATTTGGGTAGATCCTAAATTAGATAAACTTTGGTTACAAATATAGGGAATGTCATTGTAGCTAAGTAAGTTGAGTTGAGGTGCTGAACATATTAGATAAATGTATCTGGCTCTTTCATCACCATATAAAATACAAAAGATTAAACTTCGTGTAAACTTACATTATACAAGTCAACCACCACTTCATCTGGATTTGGTGAGAATGCGCTGTTAACATACACAAACTGCAGTACAAGTTTAAAAAATTCAGCCCCAAAATAACCATATATATGAAGAAAGACCATAAGAAATAACCCACCAGTGTGTCTCTGTGAAGTTGTCGCCGTAGGAAGTCAATCACTTTAGCAAACTTCTCTGTTCCAGCTATCTACCATTTTAAGAGTAATCAATTCATTACAAGTGAACAAATGCCATAGACAGAAGAATTTCCAAAAACTTATACAGCTGGAAAAGACCAATTTCAAGACCTGCCTTACTTCCCCGAAAAAAATAAGCCTCTCCACATTAATTTTCATTTTTCGTCATTAGGTATATATAATGTGTTCTTTGCAGTGATCCGACTGTATTGACTTTTCTAATGTTATGGATAAGTAAAAGCCATTTCGTAACCAAATTATATGTCTTGTAACATGTACATGTTGTGGAACATGGAAGCTTATGTTATTTTAGATGTAAAGTTATATGTATTTGTATTTATTATGGTTTTATCATAACTATAATATATGCAGTATAAAAATTGTCTAATGTGTTTTCATGTATATAAATACTTTTTATGGTATTTTATATATATATATATGTTACAGAACACATTTCGAAACAGAATAATTCTAAATGTAGATTTTTTTAAATCTCCGCTCATAAATATAATTAACATTTTTCATAGTTCAGCAACTTAATTACCCATGCTCATACGACAGGTATAATGTGTTAAAATACAAACTCTAAGTTGTGAAATATAGATGAATAGGCATATATAAGGCCTTCATTACAGTGATCTGAACTGTGTAAGTTGAATACCGGGTTTCAATGTACACTCCTTAGATTAAAATTTTGTACATAATGTAAGTGTGTGATATTTTGTATGATGCTGATTCCAATGCCCATTACTTGGAACTAACACTATATTTCTGAGGAGAAAAACATCAAAACTATAAGGCAAGAACACAAACATGCATCTTTCTGCTTACACGATGAAGTTATCCAAAAAATGAGTTGAAACTGGTCAGGTAAAAAAATTGCCGAGAAAATACACAAATCCAAGACCTACAAACTAATAGGGTTCAAAATGTGAGTCCTCAAACCCAAAATTCTAGAAAATGCACAGTACATACATGTAGATGTGAAAACGAAGCTCATCAATACCTTGAATTTTGTTTGTTTGAGTATCGGAGCATCGCCAGTAGCTCTCAGATGAACAACCACTGCACCAAATTGAAAACACCAAAACATGGATTAAGAAAAGAAATAAACCCAGCAGAAAGATCGCAAACAAAGATCTTAATCGACAATCCAAATGAAATCCTAATTAAGGATGAACATAATTGGTTTTTCGTGCGTTATTAAAGGCAATTTGTTAACCTTTTCGTCCAGAATTGGGAGTCTCGGACGCCATGATGATCATAAAGGTTGTGGTATGACAGAATGCACCTGCATTGACAATGAACTCATATAAAGGTTTCTCTCAGCCACAAAATCAGAGCCTCGGTGATAATTCAAAATAGAAGCAAGAAGAAGCACAGTGGTTTGTATTGGGTAACAATTTATAGACAGGGATACCCATCACATTAGAAAATGAAAATGAAACAAAACATCCACTGCAGCACTATTGCCTTTACATATAGTTTTAAAACCACGAAATTGCAAAACAGCCACTATATTGACACCATAAGCGAAAGGAGCCCCTAAATCTGTATATGTAATAACCAGTATGCAGAACGAAATCCATCACATGAACAAAAGAAATGGTTCAAGCTAATGACTCAATTTTCCATATTAAAACAAATTTTAATCAAATTTCGGTGTACTTAATTAACCTTCCCTGCCTTTTGTAGTTATTTTTATTCCTAGTTTCGTGCTAATGTTATTCTGAAGATATTAAGAAATGTTAACTCTAATAAATAATGATTATTATTATAACAATAACCACCAATTAAGGAAAAAAGCTGCACTTAAACTGCTTAAAATAAAATCCAGCAAAGGAACCAACAACAAAATAAAAGATAAATACAACCGATCATTACGAAGAACAGTCTAGTTTCACTAACTTAAACAAAATCAGAAATAAAGTAGTTTCACTATCTTAAGCTTTTCAAGGAATCTGGACACTTACTAAGTAAAATATATCATATGTTATTAACTGTTATGCTATGATTATGGGATATGTTAATTATCTAACCATGTTATGAATCTTCTACTAACTCAGGGATACTGCAAAATATCCTCCATTGATGAAATCAAACAAGCTAAGTGACTCCCTCAAACACTTAGTATGTTTGGATAGGGTATTTGAATATGGATTTTTAAACCTCATTTTACTCATTCTTATGTACATGTATGTGTAAATGATATGAAAGTGTAATATAATTATTTTTATGATACCGAGAATGAGGATTTGATGGGTTTTGAAATTCCATCAAAACATGTGTCATTTCAAAACCACTCATATTTAAGCTAAAACATATTAATGGGGTATTTCAAAGCCCTCCACATGATTTATTTTATACATGATACAAGTTAAAACCAAAGGTAATTGAAATTCTTACACAAACATAGCCTTAGGGCAATCAGAGATGTCTTTGGGATTAAGATGAAGTTTTTGGGATATTAGCAATTGTTATGTTGTCAATGGTAATCTCCCCTTTCTAAGTAGTGGACAAATGGTCAATTTCATTCTACCATTTTGTTCTATATTTGTTAAAATTTCATTTCGATTAGTTTCTGTCAACTGGTGTGGGTTAATGTTTGAGTGGAGCTGATCCAAATTCATTGTATCATTAATATTTTTATGTCACTCACTCCACCATTCGTACTAAAATTAGATTCTCCACAGTGGAAAGTGGGGTCTTCTCAGATGAATTATAACTAAGATGATTCGACTAAGCCTTTTCTGGATACTGTTTAAGTAAATTCCAAAACCCATATACTAATTCCCTCTTCGATTATAGCAAGATCAACCCCTATTTAATAACCTCTACAAACCCATATGCCAATTTTATGTAAGTAATATGCATATTATGAATCGAACTATACTTTCAACCTATTGAACCTAACAAGAACATTTCATCAAAATTGAACGGAAACATTAAAATCCGAGTTAGAGAAGCTTTCCAAGGCCAAAATAGAAGAATCTCACCATTTCAACGACTTTCTACTCAATCAAAACAAACCATAAGCCAAAATCAAAGAAGAACTCCGAAATCGAAAAGTAAAATTAAGATCGAACTCACCTTTCTAACACGCAGCCGCAGTAACGACTTCACCGAGAGAAATGAGAATTCACCGCGACTTCACGGCTTGAAAGAGGGAGCAAATGCGCAGGTCATGTAACCGATCGCAACCGTAGCCCTTTTTGCTAACTATTTGGGTTCTTTTATTAATTTTTATTTATTTCCTTAATTTTTTATTTTTATTGTTGCTATCATTTTCATTTACAAATGAATGGATATTTTGATAATTCAAAAAAATTTAACCCCGTGAGAATTGATGAAATAAGGAATATTGATTATCAAATCATTCATTTATTTATAAAAAATATAATAGACAAATTTTTTTTGGGTGTTCCAAATATTATAATTATAAATAATTTTTAATTTTGATAATTGACTATATATTGTCAAGTGGAACGATGTTTTATTTTTAAATTATTATAATATTTATGATTCATATTTTATTATATAAATGCATATAAAAATTCATTGAACAAATAAAATGTTCATGTTAAATAATAAAAATTATAAAATGTAGTTATAATCTTGGCAAAATGTCAAATTGTATTAATTAAATGCATTAATAAGTTAACAAAGTATATATTTATATTATAAAGATCATTACAAATTATATAATCATTCTAAGAAATAAAAAAAGTACATCTCCAATTGGTTATTTAAATCAATAAATTTTCTAATAAACTGTACATAATAAAGCGGATTGAAATTGACTATTTTTAAATCGGTGTCATATGATTTATGATTTAAATTTAGTTTCATCTAACACTTAATATAAATATCTCAGCAATTTTTT